>CAJVPY010005222.1:0-11688 GCA_910591965.1 Dentiscutata erythropus
GGTTCCGTCAGTGTATACGTCATACCTTACGGATAAACTAGTTATCTGGCATGATGTGATAGATACATGGGTATTCGACAGGATGATAGCTTTTGCTATCATCCTGCCGAATACCCATGTATCTGTCACATCATGCCAGATAACAAGAATGAATTCAGATCCAAAAGGACGGCCTAGCACATTGGATGTTTTTATATAAATAGATGATTGGTGTAAAGAATTAGCTTCAGATAATGCTAATGAAAACAAAAAACAGTTCTTAGATGCGGATCAAATCATTAAAACATTGCCAATAATTCCTCAATGTCATCCAGATCATATGTATACTAGCAAAATTATTAGCACACAAAAGATAGCCAATGGAATTAAGGGTATTATTTAAAAAAAAAACTATTGAAAAACAAATATTATGTAATAAATGTTTTAAAATATATTTGATAATTTCAATTAAGAATTGTCTCAACAAGTAATCCTATTGAGACTGTTGATATTCTACTACTACAATGTTAATCTTGCTTATAAATATACAAATTTATTATTCATTTTATTTTAATGTTTAGGATACTGAATACAGTCATACCTGAGTTATATCCCCCTTTTTTCCAGAGCATTTTTGGTGATATAACTAAGGTTGGGATATAACTCGATATATAAACTATATAAAAAAGGGAAATTTATTCTGCTAAAAATGGGGATATAACTTAGGTTGGGATATAACTCAGGTATGACTGTAATTTCTTTAAAGACATAAAATTTCTCAAGTACAATTAAAGATATTACTTGATAACAAATAAAATAAATAAAATATTATGAATTTGAATTAAATAAATAATATTTCTTATTTGTAATTTTTTGAACTTTGATCGGGGATATTTCAACACGTGCCTAAAAAATTTGATGAATTCTTTTTAAATTAAATTCTACAGTTTTTATAATTGAAAAAAAGAGCACTAAGAGTTTGCTTATGCAAGTGTCAAGTTTTCTTAAATCAAATTTTACAATATTTGAAGTGCCTATCAATAAAAGCTGAACCAAAAATTGGTTCCAAATTTTGATCGAAGATATCTGAACTACTACCTAACTAAATTCGATGAACTTTTTTTATTTAATTGTAGAACGCAGCAGAATTTAAATAAAAATTTCATCAATTTTGATTAGGTACATTATATGTATTATATGTCGAGGCATCATTAATAAAAGTGTCTAAAATTTTAAGTATCTATCAAATAAAACTACGCTAAAAATTGTTTTTAAACTTTGTTCAATACTTATTTTAACTATTTATTTTAATCGTAGAAAGCAGCAGAATTCGAACAAAAAAAGTTCAGCGAATTTGTGTCAGATATTTCATTCAAGTTTAATTAACTGCTTTTTTATTAACTATAAAAAGCAGCAGAATTTAAACAAAAAAAAACTTTTCAAAATTGTTTAGTTAGTATTGAAATATACTCAAAGTTTATAAAAATTATAAATATCTATGCAAAGTGAAAATTTTATTTTGCATGGCCTTATTTGTGAACATGAATCTATTAATTTGCATTATTAAAAAAAATTCCAACCCGGATCATCTATATTCATGTGATAACATTTATTATATATACAGCAAAAAAATCCAATTTTTATGTAATAAATTCTGATAAACCCAATTTTTTTATATATTTAAACGCTAAATTTTTGATTACATATAAACTTTAAGCTCTAATAACAGTATATGAAAAATAAAATCTGTTCTAACAGAATTATAGCTTAAAATGAAAGCAACAAATCTATAAGACAGATTTTTTTAGTTATTTGTTTCTGAATTATAAGCAAATTTGTATTTTATATATATAAAATGGATGTTTTTTGTTGTCCGGCACGAAAACAGAAAACCGTAAATAACTCAACATTTTACTATGATAACCGTAGTTTGACTTCTAATCAAAGGTTTTCAGCACGAAATTTTAGGTATATGGGTATAACTAAATATCGAATATAATGTAAATTAAAATCTGCACTTAATCTCTTTCGATTCGGTGATTGACATAACCTGTAATAAGAATTAAAGGAATACTTAAAATTAATCATAGTATTTGATACTATAGATTAATAAAAAAAAATTAATTGATACAAGTAGCACAACAGGCATTGACTTTTTCTACAAAAAATAAAATTTTATAAAAAAACTAACATAAAGCGGGTTGGGTTATTGATTATTAATACCTTATAAAACCTTTCGCAAAGTATAATTTTATTATTTTAGGATTTTGGTACTAATTTGAATTTTAGAATTTCGGTTCCCAACCTAGGTTACACGAGATCGTTTTTTTGGTTCATCATTTTGTCTTACTCATATGATAACGATAAGGTTTCACAACATTTTTTTTTATTAATTTTTATTTTTTTAAAAATGATTAAGTTACCGAATGAATGTTTTTACAAATATTTAATAACTTTCAGAATCATATAGATTATAAAAACTTATTTTCTGTAAACCGGCAATGGTGCAGAATTATTATACCAATATTATGGAGTAGACCAATAGCTTATTCTCACGATAAAAGACTTATAAGAACATATCTTTTAGCATTTATGTATAACTATCGTCTTGCGATAATAAAAAATTTTGTGTAGAAAAGAATGGTCGTTTCACTCGAAAAAGTAGCCATATTATTGATAAATCAAATCATTTATCTTTGCATTAATATTATTTATGAATTACTTATTTTAAGTATCGTAATACATTTGTTTACAAAAAAAACTTTGAAGCATTAGGACGAATTGGTTGAACTTTTTTAAAGCTCATATGGTAATATAATCTACTATTCCGTATTGTATCTTTACTTCAACTACTTACTGCGGGATATAACAGATGCTTAATGTGTTTGCAAATTAGTTTATGAAAACCTTCAACAAGACAGTCGCATTTCAAATTATTTCAGATTTGCTTAAGTAAACCTATTCAATGTTACTAGCATAAATGATTTTGAATGCATGAATAGTCAATATATAAATTTTGAGCTACAGTGAAACCTCTATAAATGTGACTGAACTTTAGCAACGTGCATTTGAGAACAATAAGAAAAGGTGCATTTATAGAGGTTATGCATATATTTGGGCCAGAGATTGAGCATGCATTTAGAGAGTGTGTGCATTTATAAAGGGTGCATTTATAGAGGTTTCACTGTACGTGGATCCTTAGTGTCTTTGAACTTTCATCATAATTGATATCTCCACACCCCTAGATCATTTAATAAATTTCTAATTTTCTAAACTTTGATTGAAGATATTTAGTCATTTACCTGACCGAATTCGTTTTCTTTTAATTATAGAAATAACCAAAATTCGAATAGAAATAAGTTCATCAAATTTAGTCAGATGGGTGTTGAAATATCTTCGATCAAATTTAAAACCATTCTTCAACGCAGCTTCTATTTGATAGCATTCAAATTTTTACAAAACTTTGGTCGAAAATATCTTGACATCCACCTGATCAAATTTGATAAACTTTTTTTAATTGTTGAAACTTGTAATTAAAGCGGAACATACTGACTAATATTTACATAATATATACCTGATTATCATTTTATTATCTTGATTAATTGGGATTCTCAATCGTTACCTTCAAACTTATACTCTTGTCATTTGACAAAATTCTTAATAAATAAATTAAACCAAATCACATTTCATCAATCTTCTTTATAATGAACTCTGAATATGCAAAAACTTAAATATTTACAAAATTCCTATATGTGTCATTAGAGATGGGTTTAATGCGTGCGCATGATTCCTCAATCGTACGCATTAATGCGCATTTTATCACATCTAAATTTTATATAAAATATATTTAATTTAGGCCAGGTGTATAATGCCAGGCAAAATTAAGAAATAGGAATGCAGAGGTTTTGAAAAATTCCGAAAATAAAATGAATGAACATAAAGATGAGAAGGGTGGGGATATTTTCCGGAGGGAAACTATAAAATCAAAAAATATATATTATGCGATATCATGCGCATTTTATATAACGTGCTGCATGTTATTATAAAATGCGCATTTTTCCCATCTCTAATCGTTATACAAGTAAGACTATTACAATTTAAATCTATTATTTCTTCTAAATTTTTGATGAGGATTTTCTTTTTTTAGAATACAAAACAAGTTCTTATTACATTAGATAAAAAATTAATTATACCACATTAAACATTATTCGTTGAGTGTAGTGTAACCATCCATAGTAAAAATATCATCTACGTACTGTACGTACGTACGTATGTACTTACATGCAGAGCTGCATCGGTATAATTTAGGATGTTGTATACAGATCAGTAAATAGATTTAATTTTTTTATAAATCAAGAATGTCGAACGAAGATTTGGCAAAAATAATCAATGTTTGCAATAAACTAAATCTCACTGATTTTCAAAAATTAGCAGATATAAACGAATATGGAATTGGGGTCGAAAAATATGAAATCAAGGCATTTATTTATTTATTTATTTTCAAAAATCGGCAGACATGATTAATTATAACAGAATATATCAAGTTGGCTATTGTTATTATTTAGGAATTGGAGTAGAAACAGATAAGAATAAAGCATTTACATATTACTTGAAAGCTGCTGAGGCAGGTAATTCTATGGGAATTTGGAAAACTGCCATTTGTTACCTTTATGGAATTTGCATTGAGAAGGATGAAGATAAATTTCGGGAATGGATTTAAAAGTATATTAATTTTATTAATATAATGTTTGTTTATAGTTTATTTAAAAATTTCTTACACAATCTTAATTATCAGAGAGTAAGCATAAAGTGCATTCAATAATCTATATCCTTTGCAGAAACCTTTGATTTTTGCTAAATATGTTTACATTATTGCTACAATATTGCTATAATATAATTACAATATTACTGTTAAAAATATTATCATTATATTTTTTAAAAATATTATCATTATATTTTTTAAAAATATTTTTTTTTTGTTCTATTAAATCACTTTTAATTTAATGATTATATATTTATAATATAATTACAATATAGGTTTAATATTAGAAATAACTTTTTATTACCTAATAGTGATATAATAAAATATTATTTTAATAATATAATAACAATCTGTTTAAAATAATTAAATAATATTACCAATATATTACCAATATCTTAGCAAAGCTTATATTTTAGTAAGATGATAACAAGCTAATTAATAGTAATTTAACAGACTAAAAAATATTTTTACTATATTTTTATTATATAATAATTATAAAGCATACATATTTAGCAAAAATCTAAGGTTTCTGTAAAGTCAGAAATTTAAGCTTAAAATATCTATTGCTTTTTATTTTAGGCCGTAAGTATAATGAATATCATCTAATAATTTTACGAATAAATAATAATTTTGCGAATAAAAATGGCAAACCACGTTCACAAAACAAGAATAATACTTATTTACCCTTATGTGCAAATCATATCATTCACATTAATCATTTCATTCAGCATGTGAGTATAAAGAACATTTAATAATTTTACGAAATAAAAACAGCAAAACACATGAACATAAATACTTATTTACCATAACGTATAAATCATTTCATTCGCATTAATTTAGTCGGTGAGCATAAGGAACATTTAATAAGTTTACAGAATAAAATCAACAAACAAGTTCACAAAACAAAACATAATTACTTATTACCATAACGTACAAATCATTTCATTTGCATTAATTTGGCCCGTGAGTATAAAGAACATTTAATAATTTTGCGAATAAAACAGCAAAGAAAGTTCACAAAACAAGACATAAATACTTATTTACAATTATGTACAAATCATTTCATTCGCATTAATCATTTAATTCAGCTTGTGAGTATAAAGAACATTTAATAATTTTACGAAATAAAAACAGCAAAACAAGTTCACAAAACAAGAACATAAATATTTATTTACCATTTACAAATAATTTAATATTAATCATATCATTCAGGTGTGAGTATAAAGAACATTTAATAATTTTACGAAATAAAAAACAGCAAAACAAGTTCACAAAACGAGAACATAAATACTTATTTACAATTACGTGTAAATCATTTCATTTGCATTAATCATTTTATTCAGTGAGTGAGTATAAAGAACATTTAATAATTTTACGAAATAAAAACCGCAAACCAAGTTCATAAAACAAGAACATTAAAATTTATTTATCATTATATACAAATAATTAATTTAGTCGGTAAGTATAGAATTATCATAAATAAAGCTTAGAATTGCGGATATAAAATAAACATTGCATATTACCGTATTTCTGCGACATGTGTACCCCCTGTGGGCTGTATCCTGCAGCGATTTTCGATGTCAAATCTTGATTTATACCCGGGTATATAAGTGTGAGGGTATCCTACTTATGTACCCGGGAATGTAATAGTAAAACATATTAATAACATAGAAGTATTCATACGGTATATCCCCCTCACATGAGTACCCGGGTATATGACATGAACTAGGGGAATACCCCGGGTACACATGTCGTAGAAATACGGTATATAGACATTATGGATTTGGTAATGTGCTCATTGTAATGAAGATAATACTTTCCCAGCATGGTGTATATTATGCGACCCTGACATAACAACAAGGTGGACAATTGGAAATAAAGATATTGATGATTGCATGAAAGAATTCCAACTTAGATCCCGGATGCGATTGAATGGATTCCATTTGATAGATTTTCTGATGTTAATTAAATCGGTAAAGGCGGATTTGGCTCTGTATATTCAGCAACCTGGTTGGATGGCATACGAAGAGTTGATGGTGAATTGGGTAAATATGTAAGAGCGCGTGAACCATCCAGCATCATTGCACTTAAGACGTTGACCAGTTCGAAAGAAAACAATTTTGATTTTTTAAAAGAAGTTAGTTAATTTACTGCTTTTATAATTTATTAAAAGCTTATTGAACTAACTTTTTTTTAAACTTTAAGTTTAAAAGCTTAATGGAATACAAATTAAGTTTAACTAAGCTCGCAATATATGGAATAACCCAAAAAGCAGAAACCTATGAATACTTGATGGTATTTCAGTATGCTAATAATGGGAGTCTTTATAAATACTGTATTTAAAAGATAATTTTAGTAAACTTACATGGCAAACTAAATTACAAATACTGAAAGATATTTCATTAGAGTTATTTAATATTCACAATTTTGCAGGATTCATTCATGCTGACTTTACAATCTTATATCACAGATCTGGGATTGTCTAGAAAGAAAGATGGATGTATTTCAGAGGGAGATATTTTTGGAGTAATGCCTTATGTTGCACCTGAAGTTTTATCAGGCAAAAAGCAGTTTACACAAGCAGCAGATATTTAAGATATTTATGGATTTGGTATTATTATGACAGAAATGTCAACCGGGCAAAGGCCTTTTGATGGTTATCAATTTAATGAAGAACTTGCAATAATGATTTGTACTGGATTACATCCAGATTTTGCTTTCGGAACTCCTGGTTGCTATGTAGAATTGACAAATAAATGTATGAATTCAGATCCAAAAGAACGGCCTAGTACATTGAATATTTTTTAAAAAATTAATGATTGGTGTAAAGAATTAGCTTCAGATGATGCTAATGAAAACAAAAAACAGTTCTTAAATGCGGATCAAATCATTAAAACGTTGCCAATAATTACTCAAAGTCATCTAGATCATATGTACACTAGCAAAATTATTGGCACACAAAAGATAGCCAATGGAATTAAAGGTATTATTTAAAAAACTTTTGAAACAAATAATATGTAATAAATGATTAAAATATATTTAATATTTTCAAATAAGAATTGTCATCAACAAGTAAACCTATTGAGTCTGTTAATATTCCTACTGGTAAGTACTACAAAGTTAAACTTGCTTATAAATATACTAATTATTATTCACTTTATTTTATATTTAGCATATTGAATAATTTCTTTAACGGTATAAATTTTCTCAAGTACAATTGAAGATATTACTTGATAAAATTAAGAAATATTATGAAATTGAATAACTTCATTTAATATGTTCTTTAATTTCACTCATTAAATTAAATATTATTAATTTATTTGTAATTTTTTGAACCTTGATCAGGGATATTTCAACACTTACCTAAACAAATTTGATGAATTTTTTTAAATTAAATTCTACAGCTTTCTATAATTGAAATAAAAAAGCACACGAGTTTGGTTATGCAAATTTTGCAATATTTCAAGTGCATATCAATAAAAGCTATACCAAAAATTGTTTCCAAATTTTGATCGAAAATATCTACCTAACCAAATTCCTATTTCAATTGTATAATGCAACAGAATTTAGTAAAAATTTCATCAAATTTGATTAGGTACATTATATGTATTATATGTCGAGGTATCATCAGTCAAAGTATCTAAAATTTTAAGCGTCTATCAAATAAAACTACGCCAAAAATTGTTTTTAAACCTTGGTCGATACCTATTTTAATCAAATTTGATAAACTGTTTATTTTAAAAACTATTTATATTAATCAAATTTGATAAACTATTTGTTTTAATCGCAGAAAGCAGCAGAATTCAACCAAAAAAAGTTCAGCGAATTTGGTTGGGTTGGTGTCAGGTATTTTTAATCAAAGTTTAATTAACTGAATTCGATGTGCTTTTTTTATTAACTATAAAAAGCAGCAGAATTTAAACAAAAAAATGTTTATCAATTTTGTTTTGTTAATAATAATCGTATTGGATTAGAAGGGGAAAAATCTTGACAGAGACCTCCATAAAAATATTACACTAATCTCCATAGAGTTTCATAGCAATGATTTCGATTACAAAAAATTTAATCTGTTTAAAAAAATTTTCTTTATAAAGTAATATCATTTCGAAGAAAATATAGTGCTATTGAAGTTTATTAACAATAGACAACAGTATTGATTGATAAAGGCTTCACGGTAGATATCATTCATTCTTACAAAATATAATTAATATTTACGGTTGCTATATGTTAACACTAGATAGCTGCGCGACGTCATCGCGCGAAACCAGGAACGGAAGCTCGGATAGTGGTTAAATTTGAATGAATAATATGATGATAAAGAAACAGATAATTTCTTATTAATTCAATTGGCCGTATTAGAAAACGGCAATAAACAGTTAACAAAGTCTTATTGATTTTATAATTCCAACAGAGATTAGATTTTTGATTTATTTTGCTGTGTATTGAATGTGCGACACAATGATACAGTAAAACCTCCATAAGTACCCATCTATAAGTGCACACCTCTCTAAATGCACGCCCAAGATCTGGTCCAAATATATACTATATAAATGCACTTTCTCTTATTGATCTCTAAGTGCACATTGTTAAAGCATGGTCTCAAGTGCGTGCACTTATAAAGGTTTTACTGTATTATTTAATGATTTGTTAAGCTATGCGGAATTGAAAGTTCTATACAAAGGGATTCGATAAAGTAAATCGCATTGCATTTAATTTTAATTTTTATCATGTAGGATTGTTTATTTACCTCTGCATTAAAGAGAAACTAGTGCGACAAGTGGTGCTGCGTGCAACCTATTTTATAGCGGTTAACAACTATCGCAGTATACACAATATGCAATTAGAGTTGAATTAATTGGTATTAATATTACTGTGATTGCTATTTATTGTAAAAAACTCTATTACAAAATTTACTTGTTAATACAACAGGCACATTGGTTAAGACTCAGCTTGTTTGTATTGAAATTGTCATAGTTTTTACAATTACTGTAAAATATTTTGTTACTTTACATGCTATTCCAGTGACCGCAGTATATAGTAAAGTCGACATTATCATTATTTATACAGTGTTGCTAAAAAATTCTGATATAAAAACTTGCTATTTCAGTAACAATAACAATAACATGTAGTTGAGATAGTTTGTATTGGAAATTTCATGATTTTGATAATGGGATAGTGTAAAAAAAAAAAATTCTATTACGGGACTTAGCATTCTAGCGGCCACATATATGATGAAGTTAGTTCATATTAGAATTATTGTGATCTCTAAAGTTAGTTGCTGTAAATTTGTTTTAAAATTATTCGCTATTCCTGTGATTGCAGATTTAGTTGAGTTGGTTGTACCAAAATTATTGCATATTGTTAAGGTTTAGTTGGTATGCATGCATTGAAGTTAGAGATGGGCACATATGAGCTTTTTTTAAAAAATAAATGTTTAAAATTAATATAACGAACTCGATGATAAGCTATTTGAAAATTAGCTTAATATTACTCTTATCAACATATCAATTAAAGAATAGAACCCGCACATGATTTTTAACATGAACCCAAATAAAATTATCTGGCCAGCATTACCACATCATCTGGCTGACATTAATATAATATCTGACCAGCATTAACATATTTACCGTAAATACTTGATAACTTATTATTAGGGTGTTCAATATACTAATTAATTAAAACATAGTTAGGGTCATTAAGTTTGGATTTTTTTAAAGGGTTATTTCACATATGTATTTATATATGAATTTGTACTAAATTAGATACATTTTTCTACACAACTAACAAACAAAATTGTATTATATATTTTTTTAAACTGTAGCTCTAGACTAGCTCTACACTGAAATAGAACCGGTTTTTTAATAACCGGTATTAATTATTAATAAAAATTAAACCAAAATTTTATTAAAATTTATTAAAAAACCGTTCTATTTCAGTGTAGAGCTAGTCTAGAGCTACAGTTTAAAAAAAAATATGATACAATTTTGTCTGTTAGTTGTGTAGAAAAATGTACCTAAATGTACAAATTCATATATAAATAAATTCATATGTGAAATAACCCTTTAAAAAATCCGAACTTAATGACCCTAAATATGGTTTGATCAATTAGTTTATTGAACACCCTATCGTTGCATGACCAATATCTTATAATTAATGGGTTTTTAATACTTGCCTATTAAATAAGTAAATCAAATGATAGTGCTTACATGGGTACCTTTATGTCAAGAAAACTCCGGGCGAAAGATCATTGTAGACCCTTTCCGATCAAATCTATTTTTTAAGTTTTAAACTTCCAGCGAAGATTTCTCTATCTATTCGATCAAATTTAGTAAAAGTTTTTTTTTATTTTGATTCTATATTTTTGTAAAATCAAAATAAAAATAATTTATTGAATTGGTTCAGTGGTTATCGAGAAACATTCGCTAGAATTTGAAAATATCTTGGAAAAAAAAATCTAAAATCGGCAAATATTTTCTTTTTGAAATTTAGACGATGATTACTCAACAACAAATTCACCGAAATTTTTTTTATTTTGATTCTGCGAGTTTGTATAAAAAAAGCGCTTTGCAAAAAGGTGTGGCCGCATGGTTTTTGTGATAACGTTCAGAGAAAATTTTTGAGATTTTAGATTGTCTTTTATATTTTCGAACGGTTACGTTTATATTTCTTTGAAACGATAAAATTGATAGAATCTCTTATTCCCACACAACATTGTGACCTGCAAAAGCCACATCTTTTTGCAAAGCGTTATAATGAATTTAATAAGTAGTGTAACCCGGGAAATTTGCCTTCCGGCAAATTTCGGCGATCACATGTCGACGTAGCCGCCGCAGCAATTTCGGTGTAGCTGCCGCAACAAATTTGGACCAACAGATCCTCGATTTTGATTGGCTAACGGCCGAGGATCTTCGAAATTTTGGCCCACATTACAAATTTGGTTACTAATT
>CAJVPY010005223.1:0-11686 GCA_910591965.1 Dentiscutata erythropus
TACAATTGAGATATAGTAATTAGTTGCAATTATTATATAATTTTTATCCTTATATCTAGCACAGGCTATAATAGTGTATCATGGCTATCTTTCTTTTTTTTTCACTTTTTTCATCTTTGTTCATTTATGTTAGACTATTTTAGAATTTGTTGAAAGTTTTTTTTTTCCTACCATGAGGTGTTTTTTTTCTAAAATGTTTATGTTTTTTATAAATATAGCTTTATTTTTTTCACTTTTATATACAAATAAGGGTTTTAATTGTTGTTGTCAGGCTTAGGTGACGGGCGGCAAGGTCCACTGTTAAAAGCCAGGTCATATTCAATTTCAGGAGAGGTCTAGAAAGAGGAAAATCTTGCTATAGCAGGTCAAGTATAGATACCAAGTTGGTAACTGGGTTAGTCTTAACTTGTAATTTAGGTAACAATTTGGGCTACAGTGCTTGTCATTTAGAAATAGTTCTCATATGCTATCTGCTGACAAGTTAAGATTTTATCACTTACCTTCTAAAATGCTTAGTTGTAAAATTTTACATATTCTAGATGAGTTGTACAAAGCCTAATAAAGTTAAGGCATGACTGCCAAATTTTTTAAAAAAAATAAATAAAATATTCAGAGTTGGCATGGACTGATAAATAGTCAAGCTTGACCAAACCAGTTTGACCAATTTGACCAGTTAGTCAAAAGGTTTAGTATTGATCAAATTGGTCAAAGAATATTTAAAATATATAGTATATATGCATATATATATTTTTTTTTATATATTTACTTTGTATACTAAATTTATTTATTAATAAACTAGGCCATTTGACCAATTTGACTAGACCAGTTTGACTAACAAATTTTTGGTTAACTAGTAATTTGACCAACTTTGAAAATATTGTATATATAAATTATACTCCATATCACAAAGCTAACAATAAACTTTCAGTAATTTTTTCAGAGAGTCATCTAGCAAGTTAGATACCAGAGAAAAGTGAATTATTGCTGTAGCAGATCATATCTGAACACCTCTAAGCAGCCAAGTGAGCTTTTATTGAAGAGAAGAAAGGGTTGTTGGTATTAGCTAGGAACTTATATATTTTGATTATGCATTTCTTATAATAAAGACAGAATTGCTAAATTAAAAAAAAACAAATAAATAAATTATACCCATATTATTAATAATCTTTAATTTTATTTAAAAAATTGTAAATATTTTTCAAATTTTCAAAATTCCAGACAAATATGGTTTAAGAAATAAGCTAATTCTTTAGAAGATTTGAAAAAAATAGTTTAAAAAAAAAGTTTTACTTTAAAATCCCAAAAGGCAGATTTCTAAAAAAAACACAACCTTGACAAAGTTAGCTAGTATTAGTTATAATACTAGCCAATTTAGTCAATATTATGCCTTTTCAAAAAAATAGCTTTCAGAATTTCAAAGTAAAATCTAAAAAAATAGCAAATAAAAATTAATTTGATTTAAAAATCAAAAAAAAAGTAGTTTTTATAAAATCATATTTTGTAAAAAATTGTTAAAGTTGTTATATATAGTTAAATTGTTAATAAATACAGTAGTAAAAATATAAATTGTTTTCTTTGAATAAAAGTTTTAAAAAAAGACTTTATAAAGTTTAAAGCTATAATTTCAAGAGAAGTTGAAAATTGTATTTGATTTTGAGCTTTAGTATTAATTAAAAATACTTGAAATCAGTTAAGAGTATTACTAAAAAGTTGATAATATGAAAATCTTTATTGAGTCATAGTTAAGTAAAAAATAACTAGCTGATAATTTTACTATAGCTCCTAACCAGTATAGTTATCCTAACCAGTGTCTGAAATTGGGTTGCAGAGTCTGCGGACCGCAATAAAATTTCAAATTCCCACAACTAAAATCCGAAGTGTATATGCAAATTCCGCATATAAATTTGCAAAATTTACCTATAAATTTCGATTAAATGATCATGTGCGCAACTAAATTTTATAAATTTTTATAATCCGCAAGTCGTTTTTTTTAATTAGTTGCAGCCCGCAACTAATTTAAAAATTGAATTTCAGACACTGATCCTAACCCGAAGTATTCGACTCAAAAATTTGGCGATTCTCTCGTAAAAAATCAACCATCAATCATTCCTACTACTATAAAATCCAGAAAATAAGTACTACACCCTCAGATTAACAGGAATAACTTGAGTAAAGACTTTATTGCTATTTCTGTGTGGTGCTTATTTTCTGGATTTTACGGTAATACTGTAAAGCTGAGTTAATTTAATTTAATATATGAGTGCTCGAGAGTAAAAGCCTGAAGAACTCTGATCATATGTAATACTGCATAAATTGTATTCTTAAGAAACAATTAGCTAGGGAGTTACCAATTGAACCTAGGTGCTACACAAAAAATGTGCGGCAGATCTTTGATTTTGATTGGCTAACAGCCGAAGATCTTCAAAATTTTGGCTCACATTATATAATTGTCTACTAATTTCCAGCCGGAATTGACTTTTTGATTTTTTTCATTACAAAAATAGAAATAGTTACAGCTGATCTCAAAATTAGTGGGACACGTGATTAAATTTTTGTTGATCCACAGTAAATTTTCAGTAATTACATTTACCGAAAATTTTATGTGATTGTTGGTAATATGTTTTTTCGGCCATAACACAATTTTCGGTAAAAAAAAAAAAAAATCAGTATATTACTGTATGGGTGCAGCAATAACAATTTAGTAACACAAACACAATGTCACAACATTTACCTTTACTTAGATATCGTTCTAATGCCTGCCCTATCTGTTTAGTATGTTTTGTATGCATAAAAGTTTATGGTGAAGATTGTCTTTATCAACCTATAGAGCTTAATCGAAAAAGCAAAAAGGGTATTGAATATAAACTAGATTTTCGTAATAAACACATCACACATACAGGAGCTAATAAACAAAAAAAAAAGTATGATCAAGAGTTTGTGAATTGGTTTCAGAACAATGTATTTGAAGTTGATATTCAAATCAAAACTGTGTTAATATTTGCGTGAGGTGTATAGAACAATATAAAAATGGTAAAAATTTTTTATATATAATTTTATTGTATATTATTTTTATAAGTACTGTATAATACAGTAATAATTTTATTTTTAGATCAGAAAGAAAATCAATACGAATCAAATAAAAATATCAATACTATAGATGAAACTATTGAAACTATAGATTTAACAACTAATCAACCTTCGGACAATTTTTTTTTTACAACAAATTCTATATTGTCTAATTTACCTGTTAGTAACAATAATAAAATAGTTGAAATAAAAGCTCCCATAACAATAGAAGTTCCTGTAACAAAAACATTAGATGGTAATAAACTTTACATATCAATATTTATATATCTTATAATAAATAATTTTTTAATTTTATTTATTATTATAATTATTTATTATATACTATAGTGTTTATTACATTGGTATGCTATAATAAATTTGAAAAACCACATAAAAAATTAGATAGTGCATTGGCTATTCCATTTAATTCTAAAAATATAAAGACCTTTGGTAATATTGAAGAAGAAATTTTGTCACGCAACCTCCCAAAACAATAGGAAAAAATTGAAATTGGCCGTATTTGCTATCAGACTTCAAGTACCTCTAAAGCAGATCATTATGATTTAAAATCTGATAGTGCTATTGTAGCTTTTGTTGCTGAGATAAAACGAAAAAAAAAAGTACAATTATGTGTTTATCAAGAACCAAAAAATAAAATTATACATAATTTAGATGAAGAATCAAATCAATCAAATTCAAATCAATCAAATTTGAATTCGAATAAAAAAATTCATGTAAGTT
Organism: Dentiscutata erythropus; assembly: GCA_910591965.1. NCBI lineage: Eukaryota > Fungi > Glomeromycota > Glomeromycetes > Diversisporales > Gigasporaceae > Dentiscutata > Dentiscutata erythropus. The sequence continues at coordinate 3,808 of CAJVPY010005223.1, forward strand.
ATTTAAATTAATAATAATTATATAATTAAAAAAATAATTCAAATATATTTATTAATTACTAATATTAGACACTTGAAACGGATTCAGATACTTTAACAACTTTAAATATTATTAAAAAATATATATATGATAATCTTCCAACTTGTTCTATACATATTCAAGGATGTTTAATTTCAGAAGATGGTCGGCATTTAAAGTTAGATAGCGATGCAATAAACTTGTGGGCACGTGCAATTGTAAGTAATAATTAGTGCTTGGCAAAATCATAATTTTTAAGGTTTGATTTAGTACCAATTTACTTAAAAAATCACACTAAATCAAAAACTTGAAAATCAAGTTTTATTTGATTTTGCCAAGCACAAATAATTAATTAATTAATTAAATTATATGTAGTAATTAATAAAATTATATATAGTAATTAATAATTTTTATAAAAAGATTACTAAAATAAAAGGTGTTGACGAAAAAACTCCACCAAATGCACCAATGTTTGATAAGTCTAAATATCGATATCCAACATCAAATCGTTCTTTAAATAATATAAATATATCTAATAGTATATATACAGTATAAATTTGTTATTTTATTAGCAATTTAAATTATATATAGTATATAAAATAATTTTATATATATTTTATATTTACAAAAATTTTATTATATAGTAGACAATATTATTACAGCATCTACAGAAATTACGGCATCTACAGAAATTACATCAATGCTTCGATCTATTACTGTTCATACAAAAAAAAAATCACCATTTAAAGCAAATATCTATATTACAAAGGATATGATCTTTCAAAACTTGCTTACTTTTATATTTCCTAATGGTCCACCAAATGGAAAACGGTTTATTATCAAATTATCACTAGAATTAGATGGAAAAAACTTTTTACCAAATCAAATCATAAGTCAAGTATTTGTCGAACAACATACAAATATTTGGATAGAAATTAAAGATATCAAGATTAGTTTTGATGATTTGTTTGATTAGAATATATTAAACAAATTTGTTTAATGTACTTAATTTTAGAATAAAAAATTTTAGACTGTAAAACTGAATTTTTTTAATTTTTAATTTATAATTTGTATTTCAATCTGGATTTTTAATAAAAATTTATTATAGTTAATGAGGCCACAATTGCATATAAACTAAATATATTGTATAATATACAAATGTCGTAATGATTTCTTTTTTCTTTGTTTAAAAACAATTAAAATCAGGTTTAAAACATCTATAAATAAAATGTTGATGCCTTTCGATGATATTAATTTTGACGACGAGTCTATCAATGCTATAATATTTTGATTTTTTTTTTTTTGTTAGAGCAATCATGAATACAATCTTGTCTGCATTAACAAAAAATTCATCAGATTTTTCAAACTTTGACAGATATTTTCTCAATAAATACTGAACAAAATCAGCTCAAATTTTTATTGCGGATAATATATTTATTCAACTATAGTATATTAAAATTTCAGCCAATTTGGATTGATGATTCTTAAGAAATCACTAGTAAACGATGGTTAATTTTTTTAAAAAATTAACTATTGTTTACAAATAATTTCTTGAGAACCATTGATCCAAATTGGCTGGAATTTTAATATGCTATAGTTGAATAAATATATTATCCGCAATAAAAATTTGAGCCGATTTTGTTCAGTATTTATTGAGAAAATGTCTGTCAAAGTTTGAAAAAATCTGACAAATTTTATAAAAATCATTAGTAATTGAAAGTGATTATAATCTTTATACTATATATCAATAATCGTTATATATTGTTATTGATATATCTGATATATCGATATATATCTGTTTAAAAATTTTGCTGATGTAGTATATACAATTTTGTAAAAATCTTGATTTTCATCAAAGTAATATTTATGTTTGTGTAAAAATCGATTTTTAGAGCAATATGATCTTGAAAAATTTTAGATTTTTGCTAGTTTACAATAATCCTTAACAAAATAAAAAATATATATATAAAATAATGATAATATATATCTAAAAATCATTCTAAAAATTTTATTAACTATTGTAAATATCCACTATGTTGAAAACATGCACGAGCTAAATTTGCATTAATTGTCATGCAAGTAAGATCTAAAACATCTAAAGGATCTTCTATCGACTCTGCCCACTCTCGATTTTGACGTAAATAATTTTTAATATAAAAAAAGGCCTGCTCGATCTATTAAATATAATTTAATTAATATTAATTAATAAATATAAATTATTAAAGTTTTATAACTTACAGGATTATAATCAGGTGAATAAGGAGGTAAGAATTCTAATTTGACACTTTTTTCTTGACATAAATTATGCAAACGTGTTCCTCTATGAATACTTGCATTGTTTAAAACTAAAACACTAAATCGCTCGGGAAATGGGTTCATTTTTGGTAACTATATAATTTATATTTAATATATTATTATTTATTTATTTATTTTTTTATACAAAAATTTAATAAAACTTACTAAAACATTTTCAATAAAACTTTCATAATCTTGAGTATTCATAGAACCCTCCTGAATACTATATGCTAAAAGACCATTAATACATAATGCGCCCTCAATAGTAAATCATTTTTTTCTAACAAAAAATGAAAATTTTTGTGCACGATGACCTAAAAAACTCCAACCATAACGACGTGAGAGAGTTCTTCTATCATAAGCTGATTCATCTGAAAAAATCAACTGATTGGCTGTATATTGAGACATCTTTAGAACAAAATTACTTCTATCAATTTTATTTCTTTCTTTTGCAGGTTTTGATAGCTAATAAAATTAATTTAAATATACAATATGTAAAATGCATTTATTAAAGTTATTTTAAAATTATACTATGTATATACCTGTTTACGTGTATATCCAAGAGTATGTATTGCTCTCCAGATTGTTAAAAGACAAATACTACGACCTAACCAGAGCTCCATTTGTGATTGTAACTTGTACAAATACCAATCAGGCTTTTTTTTTAAAAGTGCTTCGAGATACTTTAGATCATTTGTAGTAAATAAATGTGGCCTTCCTACGAGTGCTTGAAGTTCTTCAACACAGCCATACTGCTGAAATTGTTTAAGAACCCGACCTACAGAAGATTTACTAACACCTAAGTGTTTAGCAATTGTACGAATTAGTAAACCATCTAAACTTTTTTCGACTATTTGCCAACGGATTTGTTTTGAAAGTTTTGAATATGTCGTGTAAACGTAGATCATATATTATACCGAAAATTGTATTACGGCCGAAAAAACATATTACCGACAATCACATAAAATTTTCGGTAAATGTAATTACCGAAAATTTACTGCGGATCAACAAAAATTTTATCACGTGTCCCACTAATTGAGATCAGCTGTAAAAAATAAGCCCGCATTATGGTAAAATTGACCCAGGAACAATTTTCATTTAATGGGCGGCTGCGATTACATTGAGTAATTCCAGCCTAATTTTTGATCGTCGCTCTTAGCCAATCAAAATCGAGGATCTGCCGCGCATTTTTTGTGCGGCACCTAGAGTAACCAATTACTGCGCCCGGTGCCAATCACGTTTGTTCTATAAATACATTTTTAATATGATAATCTTACAGCGTTCAAATATTAACTTCTTACTGAAAACTTAATGTAAATCTAATACTGCGAGGATATGAACTTTGTTAATTTTAAAGTAACAGAAGCAGGTTTAACTGTAACTTACTCTGATGGCAACAAGTCAAATCATCCCGACACGAATCAAAAACCAGACGAAAATGGTGCCGTTTTCTTCTATAAGTTAGTTGCCAAAGATGAGCATAAAGCTACTCTATATGCTACAAAACTCGGTAATGCACTCGGTAGTGCGTTGGAAGCACAAGGAATCAAAGTTCCAAATGGTATATATAACAAATGCAATGACAAAAGATTCTGGAAATGTACTAAAATTGTATTTTTTTAATTTAAGCTATTTTAAATGATTTACCTGACAGTTATGCGTTATATGAACGCGTTAAACAATATCCACCAGACGAATCGGGTAATGCTAAACCCATAAGAAAAGACGCATATTTGTTTGGTGAGTTTAATAATTAATCTCATATCAATTGTATACTAAACATACTTAGCTTTATATTCGTAGGTAATGGTTCAAAATACCGTTCGCCTGCCGAATTTGAAGAACATCTCTTATGGTTAGCTTCAGATAAGACTTCTTCCTGTAAATGCAGATACTGTGACAAAGAATGGAATCTAGGCTTGAATGCGGGCTCAACTCCGCGCAGAAAAAATGAATTGGATCCTTATCTTAAAAAGACAACTAAATCAAATGTACTTCAGAATGAAACTTTAAACTTGACATCAACATCTAACTTAAAAGTACATAAAGTCGAAACTACAACAAAAACATCTTTATTGCAAGAGGAAAAACCTAAAAAGTTAAAGAAACTCATTAGTATGTATCGTTGCGAAGAAATTGTTTGGGGCGAAATAGAATATTTATTGAGTTCAAGTCAATATGAGTCCCTGTTTGAAGAGGTCGGAGATGATCAGATAAAGTACTGGCCAGCATTGATTCATCAACGATTAAAGGAACCAAATGATAGTGGATTTGAAATATTATATGCCTTGAAGCCATTGATGTTACCCAATACGATAAAATTACCATACGAATCTATTTTACCATGGCTAGCCTACGATGCTTCGAATTCAACACAGGCGATTGAAAAGGCAATATATAATGATAGCCAAATTTATTTACAAAGGAATACGAAACGTGGTGAGTTAGCCAGTGCTTACCTTAAAGCTATTAAACGGGCAAAAGAGGTTGCTTCAATATTCACCGTATCACAGCAATACAAGTATACTATAGAACATTCATTCTTCGCAAAAATTGAGAGTGCGAGTGAAAAGAGATTATTACAGCAAATGGTAACATATCCACATTACAGAAAAATTTTATTAGGCACCGAAGTATTGCGGGAAGATGATTATGTTCGTTTGACACGTGCTTCATATAATTCTAGCGACAAATTGCCAATTTTTAGAATAAATACAATTTTTTTAAATGCTCTAAATAAAATTCAACTAAGCGGTGAGATGTTCATCAGAGGTCTACCGAAGAATGGTGAGAATGTGCCAACATTAATTCGAATGAATAAAGAAAAGGTCGAATATATAATAGATTTATCCGAAATTGCTGGGCGGTACTACAAACTGCACCCAGACATCACCCGTAGTATGTCTGTTAGTATTCCAGTGTCATATTCTGATCGGAAAACATTAATTGATGAAGCTTTAAAACGGAATGTATCTGAAACTGGTCCAAGGAAACAAATGGCCAAACGATCAATGGCATTACCGCCATTGCCGTCTTCAAATAGTAAGAAGATCAAGGCCAATGATGATGGATCAATTTCACATGTAATTCATGGTGATACAACGGTTTCTAATACTTTTGTTCAAAATAAATCTCAAGAATCGAATATTTCTATATCTTCCACACCGATCGCCTCAGTCATTCCTGCTTCTTCCGTTACCCATGCTGCTTCTGTTACCCCTGCTGCTTCTGTTACTTCTATTCCTGTTATCCCTGCCACCTCAGTCTCTTCTTCTACTACTACTACTACTACTACTACTACTACTACTTCTGTAATTTCCACCACTTCCGTTACTTCTACTACTTCTGATAACTTTACTACTTCTGATAACTTTACCACTTCTGATAACTTTACCACTTCTGATAACTTTACCACTTCTGATAACTTTACCACTTCCGATAACTTTACCACTTCTGATAACTTTACCGCTTCTAATAATTCTGGTACTTCTACTATTACTTCTGATAATATAAAAGTTACTGTAATAGTTTCTCCAACTATTCCATTTTTGGATGAATCTGATACAGAAATATTAGCTTAAATCTTGATTTATATTAGTAAAATTTTGGTAAAATTTTTAGCAAATACAGTATATACAATATATATATTATTATACAGTATACAATAGTATTATATACAGTAATACAGTATTTAAAAAATTATTACAACCATTATTACTAGTAATTATTATAGTAATTAGATATAACATGAAATTAAACCAATATTTTTATAAAAATATAAAAACATATACTGTTTATAAAAAAAAATTTAAAATAATTTTTTTAAATTTTTTTTTGCTATTAATTTACTATATTTGGGTTGCTTACTACTTCTTGATAGAGGTAGCTTCCCTCTTTGTTAGCTCTTGGACTTTTTTTTTTTGTTTTTTTTTGCATATTCTTGTTTCTCTTTTTTTTTTTAAATTTTCTCTTTTGTCTAGTTTGTTTTTTTTAATTATAGTTTATTTTTTTATTAATAGGTAGTTTTGTATTAATATAAAATTATCATTTTCTTTTGCTCTTGGTAAAGAAAGAAAAATTGAAGAGATTAGCTTATGATAGTTTATCCAACTTGTAACAAGTCAGTATAATGAATTGCTAATAGGCATGTTTTATTACAGCTATATAAGATACTGAGCTTGCAATTTTATGAAAACTTATTTAGTTCAGAAAATAGTACTTGTATATTTGAGATAGTTTACTATCATTAATTAAATAAAGTTTTTTGTATTTAAGCTTTAGCAAGGCTATCATAGAGCTAAAAAAAAAATTTATTATACTGTATATAGTATATTATACAAATATAGTAAATTTTTTTTTTAAAAAAAAATCTTTGACAGTCTTACCAGTGTTCAATTTATTAAGACTATATTATGGTTAGAGTAAACTCTCTTGAACAATATACATCATTCATAACCTAAACAGGAAGTCTCGTGATTGTGAGCCTGATATCACTCAGCTGTAATAAATATGCCTTTATACAACTTGTCGCACCAACCTGTATACAAGTTAGATAAACTTTGTTAGCCTGTCAAAGCCTTTTCCTTTATATTCTCTTTCTTTACCAAGAGCAAAAGAAAGTGATAATCTTATATCTAATACAAAACCACCAATAATACCAAAAAGACAAAATGAAAAAATAACAAAAAAAACAAATAGAATAAAGGAGAATTTTTAAAAAAAACAATAAAAGAGGGTATAATAAAATATAAAAAAAAAAAAACAAAAAGAAAAGCCCGAGGGCCAACAAAGAAGAAACTACCTCTATCAAGAAATAGTACAAATAGAATGAAAGAAAAAAAAAGAAAATTAAACTATTATAACTCATGTTAGATTTAAGAAAAAATTTTATAACAACTACAATGTTTGTATATCTCAACTATAATACAAAATACCATCTGACTACTAGCCACCTCCGAATGCCTCTTATGCCAAAGACCCGATCCCAGTCACATGAAGAACCCCATATCTACTGATTATGTTATGTCTCATATCTACTAATAAACAAGACATGTAGTTGTATTCCTGGGTATATCTGAATTTGGTAGATAAACAATGCTGATTTTTTAGAGAAGATAAACCAAATCACCTACTTTTTTCAAAAATTTTTAAAAGACTAGCCAAGCAACAAGAAAGACTTATGGAGAAACACTTGCACCTAAGGACAGTAGATATATTTATGAAAAGACTCAACAACTTCTAAACCTTCTTCCAGGAAAAAGTGAGGTATTTATGCTTTCTTTTCAGTAAGTGATAAACTCTGGGCTTGTTAGCAAGTAGCATATGAGAACTACTTCTAAAAGACAAATGCTATGCATATGATGAGTAATAAATTTTAAAGATGGTGTGGCGGCTTAGTGAAGTGGTCAAGTCATTACCCTCTCCAAGTAGCAGGTCTAGGGTTCAAATCCCATGGATGACGAAAGTTTGAAAAATAGACTTGCGTTATAGTAACAGATCTTCATTAAGTTGGGGCTTAGATTAACCTGTAACTTCGGGTCACACCAATGCTCTGTATTGGAAAGTT
>CAJVPY010005224.1:0-11686 GCA_910591965.1 Dentiscutata erythropus
AAAAAAATTAAGTTCATTGTATTTACGCATTTCTCGAGCAACATGTAAATATGTGAAACCTAACATTGTCTATTTCACATTATTCACGTTTCTTACCCTCTTGACACTAAGTCAAGTAATATAGTTTACTGCCACCAAAGTCTACTATATTATAATACAAAGCATTTCAATTTTTTAAATAGCTATAACTTTTTTTTAAAAAGTTTAAAAAAATCTGACTAGTAATTTTATAAAACTATATTAACTCTATTTTATATATCAAATATTTTTTCAAAATCTTATTACTGTAAAAAATTAATGTATTTTAAAAATTGAAATTTTATATATATAGTAAATATATAAATTTATATATAAAATTTTAATTTTCAACTCTTTCCGACGATCACTAAAACCAAAATTTCCCAAACAATTTTTGTAAAAACAGTAACTAGTAAATAATGGAGAGCGTAAAACTGGAAGCCTTAAGTCAGCAGTTGTTATTTAGAGATAGTTCTTATATGCTACCTGCTAACTTCTTCAGAGTTTATCACTCACCGCTGGTATGGCACTTGTCGTTTAGAAGTAGTTCTCATACACTACTTGCCGACAAGTTCAGAGTTTATCACTTACCGTTTAAATACAGTAGCTCCTCTCCTTTTTTAGAAAAAGAGTTACTAGTTATCAGTTCTTTCAAGGATAAAATATTTTTTTTAGGTGCTAGTGGTCCTTTCTTTAAGTCTCTCTTGGTCCTGTCAGTCTTCTCTAAAATTTTCGACAAAAGTAGGCGATTTAGCTTACCCTCTTCAAAAGATCGGCATTGTTTACCTCCCAAATTCGGACTTACCCAGGAATGCAACCACGTGCCTTGTTTATTGGTGGATACAATATGCGACGTAGTCTATGGATACGGAATCTCCACGTGACTGGGATCGGGTCTCTGGCATAAGAGATATCTGAAGGTGGCCGGTAGTCGGATAATAAAGGTTTTATATTATAGTCGAGATATACAAATATTGCAGTTGTTATAAAATTTTTTCTTAAACCTGGTATGGGTTATAATAGTGTATTTCTTCTTGTTTTATTTTTTTATTTCATTTCCCCTATGCTATTTCTTTATAGAGGTAGTTCCCTCTTTGTCAGCCCTCAGGCTTTTCTCTTTGTGTTTTTTTTTTTTACATCTCATTGTACCCTCTTTGTGTTTTCTTTAAAAATACTCCTTTGTTTTACTTGTTTTTTTTTAGTTAGTTTTTCATTTTGTTTTCTTGATAGTATTGGTGGTTTTGTATGAGATCATTACTTTCTTTTGCTCTCAGTAAAGAAAGGAGATATGAAGGGAAAAGCTTTGACAGGCTGACAAAGTTTATCTAACTTGTATACAGATTGGTGTGACATGTCGCAGTTGAGCACATTTATCACAGCCGGGTGATATCAGACTTGCAATCGCAAGACTCCCTGTTTTTTAGTTATAAATGATATATGTATTGTTCGAGAGAGCTTAGCTCTCATCTAAAATATAGTCCCAATAAATTGAGCACTAGCAAGACTATCAAAGATTTAAAAAAAAAAAAAAAAAAAAAAAAAAAATTAGTTATAATGCTTTTAAGATTTTTGTCACACAGATCAGCCACTAGTATCAGCAGGTTAGATAAATCTAAAAGTAGAATCTACAAAAACATATGTACCCCTTTACAGAAGACCCCTTCTAGTAAACCTGGGTCTGTTACTTTGATTCAGTAAAAGGTAAAAAGTATAGAACCTGAGTTTGTAGTTAGGTATTATATTCATATTATATACTCAGCACAACAAACCTCTCACAGTAGACCCTCACAACCCTCCAGGGTGGTTTATGCTATGTACCATACAAAATAATTATCATAGTATGTAAATTTGTTATATGGTCTCAAATTTAGTGTTATAAGTATCCAAATTAACGTGTATCCTGTAGCACATAGTTTATTGTTAATAAATGATATACAGTCAATGTTCTATATATCACTTTTCTACTTTCTCTATAATGATAGTACACATAATCAGTCTAGTGTAATTATTTAATATTATATTATTCTTTCAGTATTCTATAAATGCACTTTTACCAATGACATATATTTATTGAAGTTGACTGTATTGAATTTAGAAATTTTTTTCTTATTTCAAAATAACACACAGGTGGGCATTATTATGCACTTATACAGTAGGTTTCACAGTATTGTACTGTATTATAGATCTACATAGTTAAGATTATTAACATGTCAGAATGAGATCTCAAAGCTAAACATAAGTTGATTGTGGCTTTTGGGTTTTATTGTATCCTTGTTTTTGTGTTTTTTTTATATCTTTTCTTATTGTCATTAACTTTTTCTTTTAAACACAAGTGGAATAAAAATCGTATTTGCTATTAATACCTAGACAATTCCAAACCTTAAAAATATATATAAATTAAAAGGGTTATAGTATACACTAAAGGAATAATATGTGATAGATTAAGAAGTAAAAAATTTTAGAACTTAAACCATTTTTAGATAAGTTATCAATGATTCTGAAAACACTTCTTGTTTTGAGCTTTAATTGATATGTATTTTCTCTTTTTGCATAGGTTTCATCATGAAAATACAAAAATCAAATATGATTTTATTGTGAATAAAGGTCTACAAAAAAGGCAGGGGTCTGAAGTACTTTAACATAATACCATCATATTTCTCTAAATGCATTGAGACTGGATCATAGAAATCAAGCCAAAACTCAAACTGGTGCTGCTCATATCACCGACAGTTATTTCACTAAAAGTTCATTTAGCTATAGTTGCAGGTAAATATTTTAGTGAATTATCACTTGGTATAATATTGGCTAAATGAGCTGTTGGTAAGGTAAAGTAGGGTAAATATGTATTTAGAGGTTTAAAGAAGTAAAAATTTACAAGTTGGGCCCAAGAAAGACACCAAATTTTGGAAGGTTCTATTTGGTTTCAAGCCAGTTTATATTATATATACATATTTTATGTGTAAGTTGACATCTAAAAAAGTTATTATAAGTGCATAATAAGTTAGAGTAATTTCGGATATGTATTAATAATTGTATGTAATTTTTAAAATTTAATAGAATAAAGTAGTAAATAAAACTATTTATATAAAACTTTAGAATATTAATATAATTCTATGTATTATCTTTAACAAGTGATTTACCCAACCTTTTTTTTTTTAATAGCAGCTAATAAAAGTAATAAACCTGTATTTGAAAACATCTTTGCTAAAACCCACAGTGAATTGAAATATTTAAACAGCAAAATCTCTAATCTTCAAGATGTTTATTTAACTAATGATGACTCAGATGAAGAGTCTGATAATAAATTTACTGATAATGAAACCTATAATAGAACTTCAGAAGCATTAGTTATATATATTGATAATTTTTTTATAGCTGAACAAATTAAATGTTTTCATAAAACATATGTACTCTATCCAATATGTATAATAGCAGATAAAAAAACTCGTAATAAGAAGTTAGATAAACAGGATGATGATGCATTTTCAGAGAAGTTGCAACAATTCACTTGTTGTGTCAAAAAATATCTTTTAACCATTAATTTCTAGTCAGTACTTAAAAGGTTCCAAGAAATGAAAGCATTAACACAAAGTGAATCAAGCTTATGTTTTCTTGAAATAATTGATGCTAGCATACATACTACAGAATTCAAAAATAGAACACCAAAAGCATATTTGACAATGAACTATAGATTTGAAGGTGTTGTTATTTGCCAAAAAGCTTGGTACATAATCTATGATATTCAAAAAAGAGCAATGGGAGGCTTTACGTATTCACTATTAAAATTTTGATCTTAAACCAAAAATTCATAGCTTAACCAAATATATTAGTAATTATGCAGTTTCCTTTTCAACTACTCTAAATATACTTAAATTTATTGCAAATTTCGCCAATTAACATGGACTTTCATTACCTAGTAAGCAACAATTGTATACATATCTTGCATTAGTGTTAGTATATGAGATAGTGATTTTTGGTATAATTATTAAAACAAACTGGCATCCTATAGCAATTAGGCTGCAAGTTATAATATATAATTTATTAGTGTTTGTAGTTGATTTTGCTTAGTTAATTTTTATCAACTTAGCTGGCTTAATCAGCAGATTTTTTATAAAACTGGCTTAATCAATTTTATATTAAATTATATTTAATTAGTTTCAATACATTATTTCTTTTAATACATAGTACAGTACTAAGAGTAAGAGCTGAAAAATTTCAAAGAGAAAATTAATGAATATAAAAATATGAGCAAGGTCGCAACAAAAATTTGATGAAATCACCAATAAATTCCAAAGATAAAATATTTATTGACTCTAACTTAGCTAGCTAAGCCAAATTTTAAATATCGACTTAGTCAAGTCAATAAATATGACAAATTAAAATAAAATGAAATTTTATTATTTTTTAGAGACGATTTAAAAAATTTTGGGTAATATTTTTTAGGGTTAGGGTTAGGGTTTAGTGTTAGGTTTATTAAAAAAAAAGTTTTATAAGCTTTAAAGAGGAGCGAGAGAGGTCCCTCATTTCATTTTAATTTGATTTCATTTTAATCTGCAACAATAAATAAGGATCAACTACAAACACTGTGATTTATATAAAATATATTTGCTTTAATATAATTAAACTCTTAATATAAGAGAGATCAATCTATAACAGTATTGACTATGAAATTTTTTCTATATAATCAGTTATATAATCATATAACTTTTGTCATAGTTATATCAGTTATATTAAATGCTAATAAAAAATACTTTTACTATAATTCTTAAAAGATTATAAGTTATATCAATCTTCAATATGACCAAATAACCTATAACAGATCATATAGGTCATTTAGATCATAGGCCAATAATAAACCCACTTGATATAAGAGAGTTATTAATAAACTCTTAATATAAGAAATTTTGTAAATTTTCATTATAAACCTGACACTTTTTTATATATATTGAAATTCACTTGTATTTTGAATACTTTATAGAGTATATTTTGGTTGTACTATATTACTAAGATAATTAAATTTTTAGGGCGTAATTTTTAGGATAATACTCGCGAGATCATCTATTTACCTGCATATGAAAGCAAAAGATCTTTATACCGAATTTATGATAATATAGAATATGATGAAATAAATGAAGTTAGTTTATCGAGTTTTGAACATATTTGGAAGAGATATCTTCCCAGAATTCAATTTATGATATCACATAGTGACTTATGCATGCTCTGTAAGAAAAAACAATTTGAAGCAAAATATTGGAATAGAGATGAAATATTACAAAAATCAAATGAATAGACTAATCATTATAATTGGGCATGTTTAAAATACAATAATTATAGATAATTAATTAATTCTATACACTATATATATAACCCACCTTACTTCACTCATAGTCATTTTGCTGACATCATGCTAACAATTTACTAAAAATATATACTTGCTGCTAACCCTAGCTCTATGTAATGTTGGCTAAATGAATTTTTAGTAAAATATAGGGATAATCAGTTCTGCAAAAAAATTACTTTCTATAACTTTATTTATTAGATGAATACTAGTTGGAAATGACAATTTTTTTTTACAAATTTTGGCTAACAATTACTGTAGAACCGATTAATATCCAAATTGGCCTATACTATACTGATTAGCTCACCTATACTATACTAATCTGTAATGAGCACTTTATTATAAATTTTAGGAATTGTATTTCTAGAGCTAAAACAGCTTTAACTTCCTTAACTAATCTTTCACAATCTGGGATTTCAAATTTAATTGATATTGAAAACTACATTTTATGAGATTTCACAGAGAATATGCACCTTCTCTACTCCACGCAACAAGAGAGTACTATTTACTTTAAGTTGGTTTATAAAGTCAAAGTATTTGGCATCTGTAAGGAAGCTATACCACGACAGGTAATTGAAATAATTTATAATTATAGTCAGACCCCTAAATGCAATCTCTCTAAAATGCATGTTCTTTTTTAAACCTAGCTAATATAATACTTGTAGATTTTTTACCCTTTAAATACAATACCTCTCTAAATACTCAATTTTTATATATGGTCTTATTTAGAGAAGTTTGACTATATATTATTATTATTTATTAATTATATACAGAGTATTGGATAAAATTAAAATTTATTAAAGATGTAGTGACTTAGTATAGTGGTCTAGTTATTACTCTCTCCAAGCGGCAGATTTAGAGTTTGAATTCCACTAGTAATGATTTTAAAAAATAGGTCTGTATATAGTTGATGGCTTTTTATTGGTTGGATCTAAGATTAATTTGTAATCTTGGTCACACCATCTAGTAATGGAAGCTTTAGTGCAATAAATCTAGGGAACCAGAATAACTGAAAACCTGTTTGGCAAGTCACAAGTTTGGAGGTAGTAGTAATCTACAATAGTATCACAGAAGAGCTAAATTTAAACCAGGGCCTGAGATCGGAGAACCGAGTGCCTAGGTCCTAATGGTGGAGGACATACTAACTGAACCACTGAGTTGTTATACTAAAAGAAAAGAACATATGCTTTGAAAGTATAGACCAAGGTGAGAGCATCTTTCAGATATCTAAAGCCTGGTCAGACTAACCTTTTTGGGTTGCCGGCTGAAAGTAAAGGAGGGACTGATAAAGAATCCGGGTAAGAAGACAGTCTAAATGTGAGGTACTGGAGTTGCTAGAGACCAAAACAAGGGCAAGAAGTACGTAATGGGCACCTAGTTAGGAAGGTTGGTACTTGAGAAATGTCCGTAAAATGGCAGCACCCCAAAAGGTGGTATGAGATATAAATACAAAATGGCAGGTCAATATGTACTAATTAGGAAGAAGTTATAGAAACAAGCATTTGAATACATGTGTGGAATATGTACTGCTATATTAGATTTACCTCAAGAATAGACTAGGTTTATATAGATTAGTAAGTCCTAAAGCAAGGAGCGAAATCTAAATTGGGTGATATTCAAAATCTAGTATATGAATAGTAAAGGAAACCCATCGGGTTAGGGGGCAGATGGAAGTAGTTAGAACCAGATAGTTTAAATGGGTACTCCCCTAGTTGGGGTGCAGGTATGGCAAATAGTGTAGAATCTTCGAGTGGACTACTTAAATTAGGCACTCAAAAGATACATGTGTGGCTTAATGTACTATTGTTGTAATTATATATAAAACTCCATTTATACTCTAATAAAAAGTTTTCCAGGCCAATATAGATCATTTTAATACCAAAAAAAAAAAAAAAAAAAAAAAAAAAAATTAAAATTCATTATGTCAAATAGCACATTTAGAGATTCTAACTAGTTAACTAAATAACTATTTTATTTTTTGAATAATCTTAGTTAATTAGTTAACCAGTTAATAATTAGCCAATTAATATTTACATAGTTAGGATCGCTAAACACATTTCGAATGCTACATATTTAATTTAATAATATAATTTTACAGACATACATGTCTGTTAAATCATATGCCAGACTTTGCTACTGTAGTATTCGGAGTTAAGATGTTAATAGAATAATATACTCTAGTGCCATTTCAAGTTAATTATAAATTGAAATAACCTGGAGTGGGTCTAAAGTAAATTTGAAGTGAATTTAATAGGGTGGGTTGAAGATTAGATCGATCCAACTTAACTTAACCAACCTAACCCAACCTATTAATAGCTCTATTTAAAGTATACTTTGTACAAGATTTAAGATTTTATTTATTACAATTTTGTGTAAATTATATGAAGCAACATTATATTTTGAGATAATAAATAATTTTCAGTAATTAATGAATTTATCAATTTGAAAAGCTTTTATCACTTAATTCATGTGATATTACCTTGCATAAATGCTTACATATAGTATATTTCTAATTTGAAGCATATATATTAAGGGTACTCTCAAACATCTAAGTTAATAGATTGGTGCTCAATTTTTTAATTAGTGTGAAATAATTTGAATGGTTAAGTAAGTAGAGCTGGATCTTTTGAATATTCATTGTAAGAATTTCAGAAGTTCTTTTTGATAATGATTAGTTTAAGTCAATTTTAAATCTACTTATTAAAATAAATCGGAAAAGAATTAGATTTGATTTAAATTTAGCTAATCCTTGATTATTCACAAATTTTATGTAAATAAATATTCACTTTTAATTAAATATTTATTTTCATTTGTGGATATTCATAGATTCACCTTTACAAGTGAGCTCATCATCAGAATAAAAAAAAAGATAGTCGAGACCATCTTTTTTTATCAGAATTGTATTTATTGTCTAAAATTTACTCAATTAATTGTAGTACTTGTACACAATCTTATTTACTAGCTGATTGCATTGAGGGAGATGCTTGATAAGTTCTTGTAAAATTAATTTAAAAACCTGTATTTAGAATTTGCAATAATTTATTTTTTAGATTAATTACCTTATTCCAAAATACCAAAGTACTGTATTGAAAAAAGTCCAAACACAGTAGTATCTCTTGTCTACTATTATTTTGCTAACTATAGCCTTGGTAAAAAGTGTGTAGTTATTAATGATACAGACATTTAAAATCTTGAAGGTAACTATCTAGCAAAAAAATTACAGCGATATAGCACATTTGCCATATAAGTAGAAGTGCTGCATGCTATATAAATACTGTAAGTAATATAAATTCCATATGCCATATAAGTGTTATATATGGTATAAGTGCTAAATGTCATATCAGATATCATATAAATAAATAATAGATAAGTCGTATAAATTCCGTATATCGAAACTTAAAAACTGGTTCCAGTCTGGTTTTTTAAAAGTTTATTTTTGAACTACTTAGTAATTCAAGTTAAACCATTTTTTTACTTTAATTATACAGTATTAAAAAATAAAGTTTAAAGCAAAACCTGTATTTGATATTTTTGGTATACAGTAATATAAAAAACCAGATTCAAATAAATTTCTTCCAATCTTAAGTGATGATTTGGCTTGGTTAAGGTTAGGATCAAAAAAGTTTTTTTTTGTTAGTATGTATACAAGTATTGGTTTTCAAAAAAAGATTATTTTTTTCAAGTTAGAAAATTTTTTTTTTACTTTGATTATACAGTATCAATGTTTAATTAACATTAAAGTTTAAAACAAAAAAAAACCAACATTCGATATTTATAGTTATAACATAATTAATAAACTAGTTTGGACTAGTTTTGAACTAGTTTTTAAAACTAGATCTATGTATCAATGCCAATCTTAAGTGACGATTTGGTTAAGGTTAGGATTGTAATATTACCAATTTTACAAAAAAAATTATTTGTAGTAGTATACAGATGTTTTTAGACAAGGTTTTCAAAAAAAAAAAAAAAAAAAACTTAATTTTTTTTTATTTTCACACTATACTTTGCCCTGACTAGTCAGAATTAAACTTGTAAATGCAATATCGGTATAAATACAGTCAAATCTTTATAAGTGCACTGCATACAGACTAGCTTCAATTATGTATTTAGAGAGGTTTGCATTTAGAGAAAGCCAATTAAATTGCAGCTTTTAATGTTTGATTTACAACTTGAATACTGAATTCTGATTGGCTACGTGTATTTAGGGAGGTTAGTATGATATAAAAAATCTTTTGAGTGAATGTGCATTTGCAGAATATAAACCATGTATTTAGCACTAATAATTTCTTACAGCCAGACCAAAAACATGCATTTAGAGAGGTATTGTATTTATGGAGGTTGCATTTATAGCATTACAAATTTAAAGTCTTAAAAGTTTTTATCATGTGGATATCAAACAAATTATAGAAAAGTAATATATAAATAAATATTACTGAAGTAACAGTACTATAAATTACAATTTTTTTTATATCATATACATCTTGTAGACAAATTACTTGTATATAGTTTATGTCTATATTGTTATCTATTTTTTTAATAGCAATATCAAATTTTTAGCTATGAAAACAAATAAAACAAATTTACAAAAAAGAAATAGAGATTTGATGAAAGAATCAGAAGATAGTTCGAGTTCAGAAATAGAATATATGAGAAATAATTCTAATTTACAATGCTCAACTAAAAATAAAAAATCTAGACCATTTGCTAAGATATGAAATTATTATATTAAGAGAGTAGAAAAAAGTCACGGGCATTATGAGGCTGCTTGTTATTATTGTATTTCTAAAAAATCTTGGGCAAGAGGAAAGCTGGCAAAACTAGAAGCACATTTAGCAAATGAATGTCCTAATTGTCCTGAAAATATATTACAATATTGGCAAGAAAAAGTAGCAAAAAAAAATACAAATTATATATAAAGAAGCAAGGTCTTACTAGCACAAACATCAATAACAACTCATTTTTTATCTAACTGTCCATTACTAAAAGCTACAATTATATTGTAGAAACTTTGAATTTTTTAAAATATTGTTACAAGAAACTTACGAGAAAAGGTTAAAATGATATAGCTACAATATAGCTACGATATAGTTTTGATATAGTCTTAATATTTTAAAAATTTTAATATAGTAACAATATTGCAACAATATTGTAACAATATTGTAAAATTTTGCAAAATATTTATTAAAATATTGTAATGATATTGTAATGATATTGCAACTATATAGTAATAATATAGTTATAAGAAATTTACAAGACAGAAATTTAAAATAGTATAAAAGTTACAAAAATGCAATAAAATTTTTTTTAAATATAGTAAAGAGATTATTACAATATTATAACAATATTGTAACAATATTGTAACAATATTTTAAAAAATTCGAGGTTTCTGCAATGTTGTTATGCAATAGATCTTTTATTTGGCTTATTTTGAAGTATTTGCATTTCTAACTCATTAGTACTACTTTGTTGATATATGTTAGCTCTTTTATCAAATTCATTTTCTTGCACTTGTATTTCTAGCTTATAATTTCTGCTTTCTTGTTGAGCAATTGCTCTTCTGCTAGGTTCATTTTTACGCTGTTCATGTTCACGTGCATGTTTTAATTGTTGTGCTAAAGATCTTTAATTCATGTTGTAATTAATTAAAAGTAGTATATTTATATTAAAGAAGATAGTAAATTAATATTTTTTAGACAAAAAAAAAAAAAAAATATATATATATATAAAAAGATAGTAAATGTGCTAGAATATATCTTATTAAGCAAAGATTTTTATCAATTTTGACAGCTGCTCTACCTTGTGATATACATTAATGTAACTTGGATTTGGCATAAAGAAAGTATTTTTCTGCATTGTAAATACAAAATAAAATTTTCAATTACAGAATATAATTAGAAATTTACTTTGAATTCGTGATACAAAAGGATACTCTCCTTATACAAATCTGGATTATGCGTAATACATTTCAAGAGGTAGGTCAGCTATTAAAAATTGATAAAAATATCTGCCTTATAGTTATATACTACTTTTGGGTTATAGTAGCATTACAATAATCTTAGTAAAAGATAAATACCTCTTTTTTCAGATTGTGGATCCAGATTATAGGCAAATATTTGTATGATTGGCTGTTTAAATCAATTTAATTTTACATTATTTATACAATTTAAATTACTTTTTTAAAAAAAGAAAAAAACTATACAAAGAATAAACAAAAAAGAAGTATATAGTCTATATACTTCTTTTTTGTTTATTCTTTGTAGTTTTCTTTTTTTTAAAAAAGTACTTTAAACTGTATAAATAATGTAAAATTAAATTGATTTAAACAGCCAA
>CAJVPY010005225.1:0-11685 GCA_910591965.1 Dentiscutata erythropus
CATGAAAGTAGGTTTACTAACACTAAATCTAGTTTTAAAATATTTTTTAACTTTTACTATATAATAGCGGAGATCATTATGTGATCACGTGAATTTCAGCATCATCTGATTTCAGCATCATCTGTGACATAAATTATTTTGATTATATTTCTTATTTCTTTATTTATTTTGGTATTAAGGTGATCTCTTTGGCCAGAGAATATTTTATTAGATAGTTTGTTTTTCAATTACAGTAAGGGTACATCAAGCCACATGTGTACCTTTTGGGTGCCTAATTTAAGTAGTCTGCCCAAAGGTTCTACACTATTTGCCATACCTGTTACATTCAAACTGCCTTCTTACTCAAATTCTTTATCGGTCCATTTCTTACTTCAAGCTGACAACCCAAACGAGTTGGTCTGCTTAAGCTTTAGATGCCTGAAGAATGTCCTCTTCTTGGTCCATACTTTTGGAGCGTATGTCCTTTTCCTTCAGTGTGACAACCTGGTAGTTCAGCTAGTATGTCTTTCACCAGTGGACCTAGTTGCTTAGTTCTCCAATCCTAGGCCCCAGTTTGAATTTAGCCCTTCTATAGTATTGTCAAAGATCATTGTTACCTCCAAATTTGGGACTTTCCAAATAGGTTTTCAGTTATGCTAGTTCCTTGGATTTATTGCACCAAAGCTCCCATTACTAGATGATGTGACTGAAGTTATAAATTTAGTTCTAGATCCAACCAACAAGTATAGCCGTTAACTGAACACAGGCCTATTTTTTAAATATTGTTACTAGTAAGATTTAAACTCTAGACCTGCCACTTGAAAAGGTGATAACTAGACCACTACACTAAGTCGCCACACCTTATTTCTTTATTTAAAAAACTAATTAAAATATAAATTACTATTATTTTAAAAAAAATATTAAAAAAATTTTATTATTATACAAAAAAATATAATATAATACAAATATTCTAATTTACAAATTAAATTTCAAGATTAAATATAATATAACACAATAAATATTTAAAACAAATAGTTTATTGATAAAATTATTTATTTTTTAAAAATTTATAAAAATAATTTTTAATACTTTAACAAAAAATTTTTTTAATAATATAAAAATTTTATAATTTATTGTAGGGTTTTATTTTTTATTGCACTTGCAATATATTGCATCCCTACTATATCTTAAAATTTTACTAGAGTAATCTATATTGTATAACTAACAAAAAATAATTTTCTTATAATTTTATCTAAACCTAACTCTAACCCAAACACTAATACTAACTCTAACACTAATTCTAACTTTAACTCTAATTATTATAAGAATGCAATATAGTAGAGTACAATATATTGCATAGTGCAATAATTTATAAAATCATTTATTGTATATATAATATAAAGTTTTTAGCTATAGAGATTATTAATATCAAAAAAAAATACTATATAAAAATCAAAATTTAAAAAAATTAAAAAATAAATATAAATAAATGAATTATAATCAAATTAACCGGTGGTAATCGTCACCACCCCTAGATATATTTAGGGTTAGGATTAGAAATTAGAGAATTATTTTTTTTTATATAAAATAATATAGAGCTACTATAAAGGCCCGATAGGGCCCAATCTCAGTTTTTGTGAGTTTTTTGGGTCCTGAACATTTTTACTTAGAGAACCTGATCCCATTTACTTAATACATTTTTGAGATACAGGCACCTTGGTGATAATCACTACAGGTTATAGTTAGATTAATTCTTTATTTATTAGAATTATTGGAATTATTTTGATTTTTTAAATAATCCTATTTGCTTATCCATTTCACAAATAGATTTCGTTTTATTTAATTAAATACCACTTTACTGAATTATTTCGAATTATTTCAATATAGATTATCTATTTTAACTCAAATCGTATATTTTATTTATAAATAAAATTTAGTGATAGTCTAATTTAATTCTTGAATATTGACATTTAAAAATATTAGCTTTTTAATTTTAATTATTTCAAACTGTTTTAATATAATTCGAATTATTTCAAATTATTTTGCACTTATTGTTTATAGTAATTTATCTCAATTTGTGAATATTGTCGTTTAAAAATTTTAGCTCTTTAATTTTAAATATTTTCAATTTTTTCAAACATTTTTAATATACAGTAATTCGAATTATTTTGAATTATTTTGCTTGTATAGTTCATAGTAATTTATCTAAATTTGTTAGCTCTTTAATTTCAATTATTTTTAATTATTTCAAACATTTTTAATATAATTCGAATTATTTCGAATTATTTTTTGCTTATAGTTCACATTAATTTATTTTAATCTGTTTCGAATTATTTTGAATTATTTTGCATAAATTTGTGTTATTTCTTGCATAATATTGCATAATTATCTTATGTAATACTTCATAATTATATATTTCGCAATGTTGCGAAAGTTATTAGATAATATTACGGTTTTCTTATTCTTCATAAATTATTGCGCAATATTACACCCTATTAAATTCGCTAATGTAGTAGAACTCTGTACTATTACCAAGCTTTGTTTATGCAAAATCCCAAGAAATGGTAGGCTTCTTTGTCCATCAGCACATAGTAATTGCTATTCTTTAAATCTAATATAATCATTGACTATTCTTTTTCTATTGACCTTAATAGACCAAACCTGAATGTTTTTACTAGCAGCTACTTATTTAGTCTTCTTAAATTTATTATAGAGCAAAAACATTTTGATTCTTGCTTTGGTACCAAAAAAATTAAAAATACCTCCAACAAAAAAGTTGGGCAAATTGCTGATATCTCTATCTTTTCTATTGCATTTAACTTTTGCTAGACAAAGAATGATCCAGAAATTATTTTACAAGAACCAATTCTTTGTGATTCTTCTAATAAAAAAATTAATCTAACTAGCTAATTTTTTCTCTCAGTCATTTTTTCTGATCTATTGTAAACTTGTAGGGTTTTAGAACCTTGCTTTTTTAAACAGCTTGCTACTACTGGTGGTGGATTTATTTTTTCTATCCAATATCTCACTGCTATTGGCTTATGAATCCTTCCAACTACATCACTGCTCTGGTCTATATCGCTTTTTATTTTTATTTCTCCTTTTCTTCTTCAAGTGTAGTTATCTGCTTTCATTTTTACCACTATTACTCTTGTTCTAAAAAAATCTATTTTCTCTTAAACTACTTTTTGCTAATTTTGAAGCACAAACTAATACTGTATATCTTTCAATAATAACAGATGAACTGTCTATTTAATGTCTTGTAAACTAGTTCTGGTAAATAGAGTCTGGATTCAAAAATATATTTTGGCTCTGGTATAGATGCTAAGGTAGTGGTGGTGCTGTGTATACTGATGAGTTGGAAGTATAGCATATAATAGCTTTCTCCAAAACTTTAACCTCCAAACTTTTACCCTTTAAATTGCTACGATCTTTGATTATATAAAGCAAAATAACCATCTTGTGGTTTTGCTTTTTTTCTAGCCTCATCTAGTAATTCTTTAAATTCATCATCTCATGTGTTGGCTTCAGAATTTTTGCTGTTACATTCCAATTTTCTTCTTTAGCCACCCTCAGAATAAATATTCTTAGCCTTAACTGTTCCTATACCTCCATTATTTTTTCTTTTAAATCTTTTTAAATTGCTTTTTGAAGCAAAATACCAGCATCACAAACAGTATCATACCCATACTGATCCTGTGATTTTCTAAATTTCTTTTTTGAAAAGCTTACTTCAATTGTACTAGCTTCACAATTCTTTCTGTCTATTGTTATAAGCTTTTATCCAACATTCTTGACAATGATTTACTTAATTTCTTCTTGAGCTTTTCCTCTAACTTATTTTCCATATAGGAAAAAAAAGCATCATTGTGACTATCAAATTTATCTGGTAGAAAAACTTCTTCACCTTCATAATTTTTACCAAATTTTAGTTTGTTGATTTTCCTTTTTCTGTCTCTGGTCCTTTAGATTGACCCCAGTATATAAAATTTTACCTCAAAAACATATACAATAAGTATATAGTATGCTTACTTTATGTAAATAATTTTAAAAATTAGTACACTATAAATTTTTATAATACTATAAAACATTTTATATAAATATCTATTTAATTTACATATATAAAAATAGACTATGTGCACATAGTTAAGATTTTATTAATAAATTTGGTGCACTATGTGGCTAAAAATCTTGTGAATTTTGCGCACATTTTTAGCCAAAAACATGTGAAAACTTTTAAAACATGTGCTCATAAGCACATTGTGTACATAGATTTTATACACTGATTGACCATCAGGTTCACCCAAAAGGTTTCTAGATGATTACTAATTCTGCTTTACTACCTTCAACCTGAAGTTCACACTTTAAACACATACCCTCAAATCTGTTGTTCTTATACAATTCTAATCTACTACATGGTTATTTTCCCCATGTGAGGTCACTGCTTTACTGTTAACTTCAATAGGTGTTTCCCTAGCTTCTTTTACCATATTTTGTTTACTTGAACTAGTTATAAAAAAGCTGAAGTGTCAAGCAGAAAAATTCAAAAACAAAGAAATCAGTAGATTATCAAGTTACTCACATACTAATCCATCTTGTTATTTGACTTATCATCACCTGGAAGGTCCAGTAACTCACAATAATGTTCCACCTTGTAGCTTCATTCACAAGTAGTTCAAAATATAATAATAAATACAATTCAATTGCATTAAATAAATTTCATGATTACTAATACAATCACTTTGAAATTACTTTAAATATAATTTGTAATTGCTTAGTTGCATAAAATTCTATACCCACTTAAGTATTTTTAAGACCTGAAATCAACTTAAGTTGATTCTGAATCCACAAATATCCTGTAACCACTTACAATATTTATACAAAGCAGGCAGAATCAAATAACGTAGATATTTAAAATATTAATTAGATCTTTGTTTAAGATATAATATTGTAATTGACATATTCTTAAGTATCTTCTTCAATGTAATAATTTGCAATTATTTTTATGTTCAAGCATTGCAATAATTGAAATACTAACTGATTGTTGAGCAAATACTTTTATTATTACTTACTACCTTATCATTATTATTAAAAAAAATATTTTTTTTACAAAATCATAATAATAATAATAATAATAATAAAGAGATAATTGTTAGAAATTCTAGCTTCTGTTTCTTTCATATGTTGCTACAATATAACTAGCTGAAACAATTTTTTCTGGATTCTTTACTGTAAAATTTTTTAATTATTGATGTGATAATTTAGTTTTCACTTTTAGTTTTGGCTAACGTTGAGTTATCACATCTTGTAAAGAAAAAATAAATGGAATAGTTGTATTTAGTGTCATATAAATAAAAACTAGAATATAATAAGTATAGCTTCCTGCCTTTTTTATTCATAGCAAAGATTTTTTAACATATATAACAATAAACACTGATTATGATTTTGAAGGTCTAATGGTAAAATTATTTTTTCTAATCCATTAATGAAAATTTTAAATCAATTAGAATAATAATTACTTTTGATTGGCTAAACAGTTTTCTGTTAATTAGATTTTTCTCTGTGATATATTAAACTATCATAGCTTTACACTAGGGTGTCAAACATTATAATTGATCAAAACTATGTCTACAAATTTAAGTGCAGATTTTTTAATAGTATATACACAAATTTAGCTGAAAACAAATTCATATTTTCTAGATGCTAAATAATTTAATCGAGTTTGTTTGTGAACCAAATTTTGTTTATACAGCTTTAAATTGAAACTTACACATTGATGAAAAACTCAATTTTGGATTGTAAATATCTGTTTTATCTATATATAATAAATTAATTTGTATTTAATAGTATAAAATTAGATGTACAAACTTATTTATCTATTATTTATAACTCATTTTTTTTTATTTATGATGATAACATGAATAGAAACAAAATTACAAAAAAAATTTTTACATTAATAATCAAAATTTGTATGAATGAAATAAATGTAAATTTTTTATATAGTGATCAATATCAAAATATAAAAATTGATCTACATTTCAGAAAAAATTTATCATTATAGATTTATTGGCCAATTTCACAGTTTTGATTAATTATAATGTTTGACACTTTAATTCAACACATTGATTTTTTTTAAATAATTAATAACCATCAATACATAACAATTTAGTTTAGGCTCAAATTATATTTCTAACTATAAAATCAGTAAATTCTTTTTCAATAAAATAACAGCGATAAAAATTTTTGTTTTTATTTTCAATATTTCTCAAATATTAAAATATATAGCAATAATAATATCTATTTAAAAAGGTTCTTAATTTTAGAATATCTCTTAGCTGTACAATATACGAGTATTAATTTGCAAGTCTGTGTAATGTGCCAATCAAATGCTTCTATAAATAACAAATTAATCTCTCGCTAAGGTAAGAATAAGTGTGAGATGGGACGAATATTATTTATATCAAGGTTTTGCAAGAAAATTTTTTTGCTATTTCATAATCGTTAAAGACAGCTTTGGTGAAAGCAATGATTTTACATTACACCTTATTGTGCAACCTTGTTGACTTTAATAATTGTGATAGCATAAAATCGTAAAATTTTCTGTAAATATAGTAGTAGATTAGATGCATATTTACTAGTATGTGGCACAGTTATTTCGTACAATTTTGAAATGAACTATAGCTGCCGCAACAATTTAGACCAGCAGATTCTCGATTTTGATTGGCTAAGAGCGATGATCAAAAAATTAGGCCAGTGTTATATGAGAAGTTAACCTCTAATACAACTTCTGAAAACTATAGAAT
This sequence comes from Dentiscutata erythropus, assembly GCA_910591965.1. Taxonomy (NCBI): domain Eukaryota; kingdom Fungi; phylum Glomeromycota; class Glomeromycetes; order Diversisporales; family Gigasporaceae; genus Dentiscutata; species Dentiscutata erythropus. The sequence goes on from CAJVPY010005225.1 coordinate 6,783, forward strand.
TAGACTAATAACTATGATTTGGCTTGGTAAAAGAGGTATCTATACAAGACTTAGCAAGAGGTTTTATAAGGCTTTGTCGAAAGAGGCTACAACCAAATGTATATGAAGATATGTAGGGCTGAAATAACTTAACTACTACGAGTCAAATGTGGCTACTACAAAATAAAGAATCACGAGTTACACATGATCAATATAATAACTGGGAGTTACGAGTCACACATGAACACAGGCTTTATAATTCTAATGTGTATGAAGATACGATGTTTGGTTTATTAATATCAGGAATAACTGTATAAAGACAGTTAAGGAATTATAGCAAAGAATTTGAAGTGGCTATTAAGGAAATTATATGGAGATATAATTATTAAAGGGGAATCAAAGTCTGAAGAGCTAAGTTAGAGCTAATTCGTGTCCTTTATATAACAAACATGACTATATATTTAATTACAGTGGACAACTGCTAAATCTACTCTATCTATCAATCTATCTATGACTTATTCTACCATTCTTATCAACACCAATCCCTTCACTATTTCATGCATAGGCTTCGGGTCTTTGTCTTTAATAGGCCTCGATCTGGGCTTGATCTGTCTCTATTAAGATAATAATTTTGTAGAAAGCCCTTAAGCTTGTTTATTTTTTGCTCATCCACATGGATGGCATGAGCAGGATAGAGCTTTTTGTCTAAATAGCAGCGGCAATAAGGCTAGTTTGGGGTTAGAATCATTGACGCAGTAGCGAATAGACCCTTTTAGGGATTACTATTGATGTCGCAGCATGTGTTGTCCCTACGCTATACATCACCAATATTGAGACTGATAGGATAACTAAAAGCGATGTGTATGGTTTAACAATTTGGGAAAATAGAGCACTGTGTATAATAATACAGATATGGGGTTAGTAGAATGATTATCCTTTGATCATTAGTGATCATTGGTTTGGAGAGTTTAAAAAGATCACTGCTGTGGCAACTATACACCATGCCAATCAAGTTCTTTTTTAAATTGTTAGCACATGCAGCATTTTTGTAAAAATAACAGGGTAAGTTTACAATATCTCTGAATATCCTATAGTAGTATGTATAATGATTATAGGGATATCAGGAGAAAATTTTCATGTAACATTTACTCCCCTCTTTAATCATGAGCTCTTGTGAATAAATAGTAGAAGTTCACAGAAATTCTGGATTCGGACCACTCATTGCTTTCCTTATGATGATTTCATTAAATGGTTGGTGGCAGTAATATTTATTAACCATAAACATTCTATTGACATCATCAATGAACACCCATTATAACCTGATAGGTCGATCATAATACATCTGCCCATAGTCTCTTCATTGTCTCTCATAATACCATTTCAATAACAAGGCATTATGAGGGGTATTTAAGGGATATCTGTCTATTGTTTTTAATTTATAAATATCTTGTACAACTCTTTGAGCAATTATAAAAGGGCCCAACCACTATAGTAAAAGTTTTTCAAAATGGCAGTTAGCTTTTGTGGCATCATATAATAATATCTTGTCTCCTTTGTTAAAGACACAGATCACTCTCTTCAATTTCTTATCACATCTAAGTTTCTGCTATCTTTGGGAGCAGTTTACATTTTCTACCACAATTGACTGTCTAATAGGTAGATCTATCACAATTGTACTCAATCGATCAGCAAGATTTTCTTGAATTTCTCTATCTGCCATGATGTCCAGGTACTTCACTTCACATCCATACGTGAGATAAAATGGCGTAAATTTGGTAATAGAATGTTTGGCAGTCCTTTAGGCAAATAAAACTGATAGAATTAATGTATTTTATTTCCAATTTTGATTCACTAGCTTAGCCAGAGCTTCGTACAGGATACGATTGTACCTTTCTACTAGGCCATTGGTTTGGAGATGATATGGTGTTGACAACAAATATTTGATCTCATTTGTTATGTGAGATATTGAATCATATCATTATTGAAATAGAGGCCTCTATCTGAGACTATTTTGGCTAGGCATCCATGTCAGCTGGTATATAAAATTAGCAATCTAGTAGGCCATTGTATTAGACATGGCTTTCACTTCTAGCCACTTTGTTATATAGTTGACCCAGACTATAATATACTTATTCCTACTTGTTGTTAGGTCTAAGGGCCCAACAAAATCAATTCCTATTTTGTGGAAGGGAGATTCAACTATAATTGGTTGTAGAGGACCTCAAATTCGATTCTTGCTGCATTTTTGACATGTGTCACATGTCTGAACGTATTTTCTAATATGTTTGTATATCTGGAGCCAATAATATTAGTTCTTGACTTTTTCGAACATCTTTTCAATCTCAAGATAAGCTCCTAAAGGATGGTTATGCATTAGATATAAGATTGGGTCTACCTCAAGCAGCTGTATTACTCTTAAAAGCTAGTTCCTTGTTTGTTTCCAGTGATCTCTTTTGTATAATAGGTGGTTATATTTCACATCTAATTGTTGGTTTTGTCACCGAGTGAAGTTCCATGGGTAATTAGGTGTTTTCAAGAAGGCTTTTATTTGGTTATATTTCACCAGATCTATAATGATAAAAAAAAAAATAATAAAAAAAAAAGAAAGAGAAGAAAAAAAAATAATTACAAAAAAAAAATAAAAGAAGATAAGAAAAAAATAATAATAATAATTTGTTTAATTAATTAGGTAGAGAAGTAGATTAGTTGGTTTAGTTTAGATGTAGTTTAGTATAATTCTTATTATCGCTGTGCAGTTGCAGTAACCAACTTGCAAAGTTTTGTGTCATTTGGGAACAGAAAGGTTCTATAGAACAAAACTAAAGGCACACCATTAGATTTGGTACTTTCCACCAAACTGAATTATACAAATATGTGTCCTTTAAGTTGTTATTTTCGTTCAATTGGTGGTTAGTTGGGGTATTTAATTGATACATCTACCATGGTTGGACTTGCAAAGATCCTTCATATAGGTGTCATTGCAACCTGTTATGGGCTTGGAGTAGATAGTTTGGTACGAGTGCAAGCCTAGCCAGATGGCTTTCTACAGCTCAACTATCACTTAATTTTACATATGGGGTTTGGATCGGTATTACTGTTCCTGTTTCTGATAGTATATCTTTCATGTGGACTGTTTCTTTATTATAGTCCGGTGTAGACCAATAGCACTTGATGATTTCATCAAGTGGACAACTTTTAATGATCATCCCTAGCTGTAGATCACATTTACACTTAATGCAATTATCTGAGGAGAATAAAGTTTGTCACCACACCAGCACTGGGCCGTAGGACCTCTCCAGTCCTATAGCCATACTTACTGCTATTTTTTTGGCTTAATTGAGCACTAATATGCTCGATATAATACCAGGTTCACATTTGTCCTTCGAACCTGATTCTATTAGTGATAAATTCAATTTGTTGATAGGGATATATCCTATACAATATGGCTGGTAGTGGATTAGGACTTAAAGTTCTGATAACTTATTGTAAAACAGTTTCATTTCTTCATACCGGTCCATTATATACACTATTTCATCATTTTCTCTAGAAACTCGAGAAAGGGTGTCTGCATTATTATATGTTCAGCCTAGATGGTGAATAATAGTAAAATTATAAGACTCTAGCCTCATAATTCACTGAAAACATTTCCTTTTCAATTCCAAAGTTCTTAATCACTATAAAGCAAAATGATCTGTAATAAGATAGAAGTGCTTTAATCCTAGATATTAGTAGAAGTGCTCTACAGCCCAAATAACTACGAGACACTCTAGTTCCAGAATAGAGTAATTTTGCTCATTTTTGTTTAGACTTCTACTAGCATAAGTGACAATATACTCCCTGTTGTCATCATTCAATTGAGCTAGTACAGCCCCCAATCCCAAAGTTGAGACATTAATATAGAGGTGGAATGGTAGTTATAGTTTGGGTACTATAGTACTAGGGCAGTAGTCAATCGGTTCTTAAAGACTTTGAAAGCCTCATTTTGAGCCTTGGTTTAACAATAGGGCTTATATTTTCATAGAAGTAAATTTAGGGGCTTGGCTATACTAGAAAACCCATTGATGAACTTCTGGTAATAAGATACCAACCCTAGAAAGAATCTAACTTGTTTCTGGGTCACTAGGATAGGGAAATCTCTGATTTGTTTGATTTTATTCCTGTCTGGGAGAATTCCTTGGTTGCTTATAATATGATCTAGATAATGAATTTTGTTATATAAGAAGTAGCACTTCTTTGAATTTAATTGTAATTCTGCTTCTTCTATTCTGGCAAAGACTTGTTACAGGTTCTTCAAAGATTTTGGAGTATATGATTACATTGTCCAAATAAACCACCAAGAAGTGGTTGATGAAGTGCTTAAAAATGTAGTTCATTAGCTGTTTGAAGGTTGAGAGCGCATTACAGAGTTCAAATAGCATCACATTGAAAGCATAAGTGCTAAATTTTGTAATAAATGCTGTTTTTTTGATGTCTTCCGGTTTCATGGTGATTTGCCAGTACCCACTAGCAAAGTCCAAGCTGGTGAATTATTGGGCTTCCTCGAACATGGTTAATACTTCATTGACATTATGGAGTGGGTAAACATCCTTTTCTGTTACTGTATTGAGCTTACGGTAATCAATGCAAATTCATTTGGTCCCATTTTTCTTGGGGGCTAGTATTACCAGGCTAGCCCAGAGGCTTTTAATAGAGCTTACTATCTCCTGGTCTTGTATAGCAAGGATTTCATCTTTCAAAAGTCCTGGTTGTTCAAGGACATATTATATAGACACTGGTATATTGGGTAGGCGTTACCTGTGTTTATCTTGTAACACACAAGGCTAGTCTGGTCCAGCTCTACTGTCTGGCTGCTCTTGCTGATTTTTTCAGCAAAATTGTGCATGTTTCTATACAAAAGGTCTATGGCTTGCTCTTGCTGTTCTAG
>CAJVPY010005226.1:0-11684 GCA_910591965.1 Dentiscutata erythropus
AAGTTTAATAAAGATAAGAGCATGGTCTCACCTTTAACATTAAAAAAAAAAAAAAAAAAAAAAAAAAAAAAAAAAAATTAACTATACAATTTGCTTTAGCAGTTTTTTGTCTTGATTAAAGTTCATGACAATTAGGCCATGCAAAATTAATTAATTGGTTTTCATAACTCAGCTGGGTCAAAATTTAAAAATTTCAAAAAAAAAATTTTTATATGTTTTAATAGCCGGGTGGGTTTTAAAAAAAAATTTTATAAAATTTTATATATAAAATTTAAAAAAAAAAGACGGCCGGCCAGGTCTATTTAAAAGTTTCAAATTATGAAAACCAAGTAATTAAATTTGTATGGCCTTATTAATAAAATGAGTTTTTTTAAATTGTCTTTTAGAATTATATTAATTTTCTCCAAAATTGATACTGTCAAAATTGATAACCTGTCAAAACTGATAAAAAAAGGTAGCTGCGCATGTGAAACCAAGAACATAAATTTATAAATTACTATATAATATGGATATGGTGCAAAATAATTGTTGGTAAAGTAAGAGAAATTGCTAATTACTATATGATTGAGATTTCTTTATAAGACCTATTGTATAAAAATTTATCTAAATGTATAATTATTATTATAATGTAGTATTTGTATGCCTGCTCATTTTTTTATAGAGATTATATTTAGTTATCTTCTTCAATAGGTTATATACCAGTTGTTAGCTTTATTAAAGATTTTAACCTTTTAGATTAAATATTACCCAGATATGACTACTATAGTAGTGATTAAACTACCTAAAATCTTTTAACAATTTGACTATTTATTCATATTAACTATTTAAATCTGGCCAGAATTAATATAATTTTGATTAATATAATTTGCCAGAAACTAGAAAATTTCTACATATTTCAGCATAGAGATGGTAAATTGGTTCAATTTTATTATATAGATTGAATTGTTCTGGCAATAATATATTCTTGATTTATAATTGATTTCAAATCTGATTAAACATCCAAGTCAAGCAGCTCGAGTCCTTAGTATATAGACGATTTCAACTATAATTTGAGTTTATACTGTTTTCATAAATTCTAAGCACTTAAAAAATTATCAATAACTGAATAAATAAAATTTTGTTTGTTTTGACTTGGTAGCTTAAGTACTTATTGATTTGATTTTGAGAAATTTTTAGCTGTTCTGGAATTTATGGAAACTGGAAATTATAAGCTGGGTAATAGGCAAGATTTTTATAGTAAAACTATAATCATTAAAATCAATTTGTTATATTCTGGCTAATATTAAAATGTACATAGAAATTATCTAGGGTCTACCAAAAGTGCTATAATGTGTCTAGATAGTTGGCTTGCATTAATATAATTAGGTTAATGGCCTTCAACTCTTTAATTTGCTAAGAAATAGCTTATTCAATTTTTTTTAAAAAAAAAATTCATTTTTTTTAGGCCTTATGCCAATGATTGCTCAACAGACTATAATTTGTGACCAACCCTCCCTCTCTTCCAAAAGAATCTGGCCATTTTCATAATAACAATTTCACATGCTAATATTGATAGCTAGGTTAGCATTTAGCCACTTAGACTCAACTACTATATAACTGCAAATATTAATATCACTGTTTACTAAAGTTGACAAGTAGAGGTTTTTCAAATTTTAGGATTTTTGAACGAATAGCTTTTAAAATAAAGCTATGTATTCGAAAATAGAGAATTCTTCTTATTGCACAACAATGATCGTAAAATTAAATCGATTATATTATTTCTACCTTAAATTGAGCAATATTATATATGATTATTAATTTTTTTTTTTTTTAACAGTTATGTAAAATGGACTCAATTTAGGGTTTGAAATAAAATAATTATCTAAAAAATTATTTAATATCATTATTGTAGCAAATATTTAATGAATCAAAGATTAATAGATTCAGTTATGCTTAAGATTCAGATATTACTCATTATTCTTACCAAATGTTTCTTGAATAAGATCCAGGAATATAACTATATATTGATTAACTAATTTTAATATAATATATCTCCAAATGCAATACCTGGTACTTTACACAGTACCCATCTAAATTTGATTCTAAATCAACTTTACAATTTAATATATATAAAAAACTTATTAATAATTTCTTGTATCGATATTAGTAGAATTAAAAATCAAATTATAGTCAGATGATTATAATTATATGTTATCTTTGTTAAAGTTTAAAATTAAATATTTGAATGCTTTGTGTTTATTTTTTCAACACCCAAATTCTTTATATTGATAACTAACTATAATTATTCCATCATCACCCATGATTAAAATATAATATGACTTGCTTTACTGTTACCAATTTAATTATTAATATAATAAATAGCTAGATACAAGATCCCCCTAAATAGTAGACCCAATATGCACTATACCCAGATCTACAGTACAATATAGAATAAGTTTGGTAAAATGTAAAATACCCGGATATACAAATAGGAAAAAACTATAAGAATATAAAAGTATATAATCAAATAGTTTGCAAACCAGATAAACTCTCAATACTGATATAAAACTTGTATACATGTTGATTTTAAAAGGTTTAATAGTATATGTTAACTTATAATAGTATTCAATAATGCAATAAAAAATGAATCTAGTCAAAGGATTGTTTTTATACTATTCAAACTGCCATTCAAACCACTATTCAATTCTGTTGCATAACTTCTCAGACATGTATATCTATGAAGTTACAGAACTGTATTGAATAGTAATTTTAATATTATCATACAAATCCTTATGATCATAGATTTTTCTTCATTATTTTTGTACATAAGCACAATAATCTCAAATTAAAACCCAGTTAGCCAAAATAACTTGTAAATTATACTCATTATTATATAATAACATCGATCGATATTAATTGTTGCATAATCAATATATTATAAATACTGATTAAAACTTGTCTACTATACATATTGATGTGAAGAGGTTTGACAGTATATATAAAATTTTGTTTAATATAAAATTAGTTTAAAATTTAAAATTATATACTGTCAAACTTCTCCAAATTGATATATATAGTAGACAAGTTTTGTATTAGTATTGAAAAAATATCAGGCTGAAAAATGTGTAGAAAACAGTTGAAAATAAAAAACTGAAATCCTAATTTATAATAATTAATACTCTGGAACAAGCTTTTTGAGACCAAGCCCAGTCTATGTGACAATTCACATTAAACTTAAACAAGTTTATAAACATTTGAACCGAACCTAGACTGAACTTGAACCTGGTTTAAAAGTTCAATATTGAACTCAGACTAAACTGTATTTTTAAAAATAAGTCTGATTTGGGTTTGGTTTAATTTTGAACCAAACTTGAACTCAACCCAAAGTTTAGTCTGATTCGGGTTTATAGGAACACTACTTGTTGGCAGATAGTGTTAGCAAATTTGAAGATATAAATAGTAATTTACTATAAATAATAACAAATTTAAATAACAATAATTTAAGAATTTAATATGTACTTACTAATAATTTATTTAATTAAAAGGTTTATTTAAATAAATACAGCAAAAATTTGACATCAAAATAAAAAACAAAATCATTTATTATAACAATATGAATTATATATAATATATAGATTTATTAAATTATTACTATTTTGTTTTTTATAAAATAATTAATATATATAATAATTTTAACTTTATATAATTTAGAATCTATTGCAATATAATTTAAATCTAATAATTAATTATATTAGTATATACTTATATATATATATATATTCATTCAGATCAGCTAAAATGAAAATAATTCCATTCAAGATCAGTTAAAATGAAAAAATATAGTAATAGAAAATACTTTAGTATTTATTATTATTTACAAATCAATTAAATTTCATAGACTGCAACTCTTATTTGATAGTTGTTCGATTGTATAATTGTACAAAAATTGTTTTTGAAAAAGTCAAATTATAAAAATAAATTATTTGATTGAATATCAAAAAAATTATACAATCAAGCAATAATTAGTAATAAAAATATTTTTAAACTAATTAGATTTACAATTAGATAACCTATGCAGATAATTCCTCTTATATTCATATTTAAAATTTATAAAATTAAATATAAATTTTTTTACAAATTTCAAATATCAACTCGAAATTTTAAATTTTAAAAATTTTATATTTAAATTATTAAATTTAACTATTATATTATAGTTTTGTTATATTAAAATGGTATGCTATACAGGTGAAATATTTTGAAATTTCAAAATAATTTAAAATTTCACAATTCTGGTTTGTATTAGCAGTAAACTACCAGAATATAGGTCTGTGTAGGCTATATAGTAAATTCAAAAAATATTTAATTTGCTTATCTTACTAATATATATTTTATTTTTAATAAAATTTTATACAAATTTATTTAGCTAAGATATATAGTACATAACTAGCTTGTATTAGATATTGATGTTGGGATCTAAAGATATAAATTTATATAACTTAGTACGATATGATTTCTAATTATTTTTATATTTGGTCATTGCAATAAATTAAATTATATACTTGTATTCTTATAATAATATTCTTTAAAACAATTAGACAATGTTGTAATTTAATAAAACAAAGAATAAATTTATAAAATTTTTTAAATTTATCTAAAATTTATTAAATTTAAACTAAATTTTGTATAAATTTTTGAATACTATCAGAAAAAATTTCAAGTTTTTAAATCTAATTTTATGGACCCAAATTTATATACTATTATTAAATATAAAGCAACTGTGCAATATAGTTATATTCTGGTATAGTATAAATTATACAAAAATCAAATGCATTAATTACTAAGTTAACTAAGAATGAATTCTAATAAATAAAAAACAGCTAAATAAAAAATTTTAGGTCAGGTTTGGTTGAGTTCAGATTAAGCTAATACTTAAGCCAAATCTGATCTAAAATTTTTATATCAAAAATTTCTACCCTGAACCTGATCTGATCTGAAATAGGTTTGGGTTGACTTGACCTAATTTGAATCACTAGATAGAGCTATATAGAGTTAAAGGAAGAGCAAGTTTTATAAATAAAATCATTTTTTTAATATTTTTAATTAGTATTTTAAAATATATTTAAATAGCTATTTTTGATATTTTTTTTCTTTACACTTTTTTGTTGTTGTTTTGTTTTGTTAAACTAATTTGTAATAATCATCTTTCATATTATACAAAAACAGATATTACATGCTTTTTTGAAATTTTAATTAGCTATTAGATCAGAAATATTATCATTAGGCATCTTTGACCAGAGATGTCTAGAAATTTCTATTGTAAATTAATTAAATAATAATATTAATTTTGACTAATAAAATTAATAATTTGCAGTATAATATCAAAATTAGATATAATATAAAATCAAAACAATCTTTATTGTTTTTTAAAAACCTTCAATGATACAAAATTCTGCTTATAAAACTGCCTTTTGTACTCTAATAAAAAAAATTCTTTATATAATTTTGGTATATACTAACTTTTGTTACAATTTTAACTATAACCCTAACACTAATATAAGCTAAATTTTAATAATTTTTTGTTCATATTACACCACATATAATATACTAGTGTCAGTAGCACTACTGTAATTTAACACAACTGAAATATTATACTAAATATTTAACTATATATTTTTATAGTAATATAAATATATATTTTCTAATAAATATATAATGAATATGTATTTAGTAAATTTATTAGATAATATATAGAAAATATATAGAAATAAGTAATAATTTGTACTAAATATTAACTATATATTACTATACTAGTATAAATATTTTAAAATTATTACTTAGCTATATATAGTAAAAATACAAATAATATTTAAATATATTTATTATATATTTTTAAAATATTTTTCTAAAATATACATTATTTTTATCTGTGTAAGTAGCAAAGTACTTACAGTACTAGTAAACAAAACATTGTTAAAACCATATCATGAGTAAAAAGTATAAATAGAATATATTTTCCAACAAGCTAACAGCAAAAGCAACAGATAAAATGGGTAATATTGATCTAGTCCAATGCATCCAATTCAACCATCAATATCTTGAGCCAATTAATATAACTTCCACACCGCATCCTTTTAAAGATGATTAGGACATCACTGTCCAGATTACTATTACCCAGTACAGCCTGCTCTTGGCCTGAAGAAGAGGATACCAAATTAAAAGTCTTGTAAATCCTATTATCTAGGCTCAATTCTAGATACTATAACCAAAACCCAACTTAACAGTATTCGAGAAATGGTATCCCACTACTATTAGGTCACCGCTATTAGTATGGAATGGAGCAAGTATACCGACCACCTACACTAACCTAACTAGGGTATACTATTTAGACTCTAATGTTGTGAATCCCACTCATGGCACTTGTGAATAAGCATGAGGATATTGTGAAAGACAGCGGCCCTATTTATTTTTAATTTTAATTTTATTATTAGGTTATTTGAAGTTATAATTTCGTATAACGTTCCTTTCAAAGCTAAGCACAGTGGGGGGAGGGGTCAAATTAAAGAAACATTATAATATCTCAAAAAAATCTACATCAATATTGGTTAGTTTGTAGTCATATGATTTATTGAAATCTCAACAGACGTTCTGATTGGCTTGTTTAATTTCAGGGAGCTCTTGGGAGGAGAACGTTAAATGAAATTGTAACTTCAAACCTCCTTATCTTTATTATCAGTCTATTGTTTCTTTATTTGTATACAATAGCACTTGGTGAATATTTCAACTAAAATAGATGTTACTTTTTGGCCAGATCTGACAGATATGACAGATATGACAGATCGGTCAGATCTAACAAATCATTCAGAACTGTCAGATCGTTCAAATCCGACTTTTTGACAATAAGTTTCAGAGTAAAAACCTGTAATGTAGATATGAATGTAAAAAGTACAAAAGCGATGGCCTCGTCGCTTTGAACTGAGTTGAGAAAACCCTTCGAAATTTGAGTAGAAGTGGTGTATCTAAGTTGTTTTTACTTGGATTCCATAATAAATCGTTCTTCATATTATTTTATGTCCCCACTATAAAATCATTACTTATTATAAAAGAGAAAGTCCAAGAACCAAAATTCGCATTGTCTACCTTTATATACCAATTACAGATAACCCTGAGATCTTTTGTTATCACTAATTAATATAACAATCGATTGATCATAATTACTCGTGATGTAGCACGTGATAATCGCTAAGAATCTTAACGTTAACGATTGAAACAGAATATTGAAAAGCCGATCACCTCATACAGCTTGGTTTCGCCATACATGGTCCCGAAATAAGCAGCAGACTTGAAGAATACGAGATAGAAGCGTTAATGTTAAACCATCAAGACCTATTATCAGTATAAGCAGAGAGAAGACTTATCTGAACCCGGTAGTATCACCATAAGGCCCAAGCTCTAAAAACTCGGACCACGTCTCTCCATGCCTATATTCGAAGCCTTCCGCTTTATAGTTCGGTCTTATCTTGTTGATTGAGCGATTAGTTTGGTTATATAGTGTTGTAGGATAGCTAGATAGTTAGTTTTAGCCTTTATTCCGATAGTCATCACTTCCTCAACACATAATTTCGATTCAGACGTCAATTTCAAGTGCGACATTATCATGGTACAAAATAGTCGTGTAACAAGCAATTTATAGTTCATTGTCATTATTGGTTTAAATTACCGAATTACTCTGCATCTGATTTCGGAATTTCATAATTGTATGCTCCTATTTAATTTTCTAATTTCGGAATTTCAAAACGTATATCTTTTAAACTCTGAAACTCGCACTTATTTCTAAATAAATTACTCCTTGAATATACGGCATCTTTAGATATTATGTCAAATGAAAAAAGCTTGCTAAACATTTACAATACAAAAAAAAATATTATCTATGATGATAAAGATCAAATTGTTAATTGTTCAAAGCGAGCAGATTTATCACTACATAATTCACAGGATTTTCTAAATAGCATTATCGAAGAATTATGTGATTTGTATAAAAAAGAGATTATGAAAGAAAATTACAATGACTCAATTATTTACTCGATAGAACAGCATATGGCAAATAAACAGCAAAAACCAGAAGAAATAATCAATTTATGTTTATATAACAAAACAAATCCTATCATTCAAACTAATTCTAACATTCAACATATTCTTGGAATGTGCTATCATTATGGAAATTGGATTAAAAATGATTATAATCAAGCATTTATTCATTATCTAAAATCAGCTGAATTGGGAAATTCTAATGGAATGGGTGATGTTGGTATTTGTTATCAATTTGGAACGGGAATTGAAAAAGACGATCATAAGGCATTCATTTATTATCAAAAATCAGCAGATATGGACGATCCATTTGGTATCGAATTGCTCGGTTATTGTTATCAAGAAGGAATTGGCGTTGAAAAAGATATCGATAAAGCATTAACTTATTATAGAAAATTAGCTGAAATGGGCCATGCAATCGGAATGAACAATCTTGGATATTGTTACGAAAATGGAATTGGTGTTGAAAAGGATGAACATAAAGCATTCATTTGTTATCAAAAATCTGCCGACATGGGTAATGCTAAAGGAATGTTCTGTATTGGTTATTGTTATGAAAAAGGAATTGGTATTGAAAAGGATGAACACAAAGCATTCATTTGTTATCAAAAATCTACCGAAATGGGTAATGCCAGCGGAATGATCGGTCTTGGACATTGTTGCGAAAAAGGAATTGGTGTTGAAAAGAATGAACGTAAAGCATTCATTTATTATCAACAATCTGTAAATATGGGTGACTCTAATGGAATATGCATTTTAGGATCGTGTTATCGAAATGGAGTTGGAGTAGAAAAGGATGAACATAAAGCATTTAAATTTTATCAAAAATCTGCGGATAGAAGTAATGCCGTCGGAATGAATGAAGTTGGTTATTGCTATAAAAATGGAATTGGTGTTGAAAAGAACAAATATAAAGCGTTCATCTATTTTCAAAAATCTGCCGATATGGGTGATTCTAGTGGAATGTGCAATCTTGGAGATTGTTATCGGAATGGAATTGGAGTTATAAAGGATGAACAAAAAGCATTTAGTTATTATCAAAAATCTGCGGATAAGGGTAATGCTGTTGGAATGAATGAAGTTGGTTATTGCTATAAAATTGGGATTGGAGTTGAAAAAGATGAACATAAGGCATTCATCTATTTTCAAAAATCTGCTGATATGGGTAATTCAAGTGGAATATGCAATCTTGGCGATTGTTATCGAAACGGAATTGGAGTCGAAAAGGATGTACATAAAGCATTCATTTATTACGAAAAATCCGCCGATATGGGTAATGCCAGTGGAATGAACAATCTCGGATATTGTTACATATATGAAATTGGTGTTGAAAAGGATGAACATAAGGCATTTATAAATTTTCAAAAATCTGCTGATATGGATAATGCTAGTGGAATAGACTGGCTTGGATATTGTTACCATAATGGAATTGGAGTAGAAACGAGCAAATATAAAGCGTTTATTTGTTATCAAAAATTATCGGAAATGGGCTATGCTATAGGAATGAACAATCTTGGAGATTGTTATTACAATGGAGTTGGTGTTGTAATGGATAAAAATAAGGCATTCGTTTACTATCAAAAATCCGCTAATTTGAATGATGCTTATGGAATATATCAAGTTGGACATTGTTATATTTATGGAATTGGAGTTGAAAAGGATGAATATAAAGCATATATTTATTACAAAAAACATGCTAATATGACGCTAATAAAATAGGCAATCTTGTAGGTATAATCAAGGTGAAATTGAAAGTAAAGTGAATAGAAATAATAATTTATTTTTCAAAAGTCTAGCACCCTATGTGAAATTAAAATTAACAATTCAAAAACTTGATTATTTTAGAAATCTATTGAAATTAACTTTCTTGAATATTGTTTTAGAAATAGAATTAAACCACAATGCTCAAGAAAACCGATTATTAATAAACTAACCACATATTGTGTCGGGTTTACTAATTTCCCCACCACTTCACTATCGGAGTACTATAAAATTGATTAATGGCACAGATACTCCGATATATGAATATATGACTAACTAGTAGTATCATTCAGAAGTGGTGGGGGGATTAGTAAACTCATATTGTGTCACCATGTTAGTCTATATTTTCTGTAATGGAATTTTTTTTACTAGAAATTATGACAATTTCAATACAAACTCATGATTAGTTAATATAATAAAGTTAGACTGGTATTAGGATGAAAATGATAAGAATTTATTTAAGAATCCCAACCTTTGTTATGAATATGCTTATGCAAAATAATTCCTGCTATGTATATTTCATTCAAAGTTTTAAATACATTAATGCATCTACCCCAATAAGTAGTAACAAATAAAAAAACCCACTGATTTGCTACAGAACTACCACATTAAATTCTGTCTTAATAATTTGATACACAAAATTAATTAGATTTCACATAACTTACTGCACTTGCTCGATATCTTGTTAAATTTGCAGAAACTTAAATATCTTAAATATGCAGTAACTGCATAAACAACGTAGTAATTATATACTTACTATTAAATTCAATTGAGTTATTACGCATTAAAATTCTGTTTAGAATGTCATAACTTCAGATGTGTTTCATGATATCCATCGATGCAAATCATTCGTTACATGAATTCTCGTTATTATCCCTGTAAGAAAAGTGGTACGGGTGGTGGCACGTGGTGGTTTCGGTAATGTTCGTAATGGTACGTTTTTTGTGGCACGTGTAGGCACGTTATGCGGAGTGGTACGTTTCGAATGATACGGCGTGGTACGTTTTGAATGATACGTAATAACACGTATGACAAGCATTTGCTCGTTGCACGGAGTGGTACGTTTCAAATGGTACGGAGTGGTACGTTTCGAGTGATACGTGATAACACGTATGATAAGCACTGGCTCATTGTACGGAGTGGTACTTTTCAAATGGTGCGGAGTAGTACGTTTCGAATGAACGTGATAACACGTATGACAAGCACTGGCTCGTGGTACTTTTCAAATAGTACGTTTCAAAAGATACGTGATAACACATATGACAAGCACTGGAGTGGTAATTTTCAAATGGTACGGAGTGGTACGTTTTGAATGATATGTGATAACGTGTAAATTTAAACAGCATGTAATGTGCATATTGCACAGAAAGATATACACGTATGGTGTAATAGAAGGGCTCGTGCGTGGAATTGCACACTCTAGTAACACGTAAAATATAAAACTTTCGTCCAACATAAGTTTTTTGAATCTGCACACTATATTAAATATATAATTATAAAACAGTCGATTACTACACTCCCGTAATATTATATATTTTTAGAGTTTGTACTTATCATTGTTAGCATTTTACCTTAGGCCGTTTGAAGTTAATTTTTCGGTTAACATCACCTCTCCCCTCTGCCCTTTGATCCCCTGGTAAGATGATATATAAAAAAAGTAAAAATTAAAAAAAAATACCGTATAACCACAAAATAACATGCTGGGTGTGGTTAAATGAAGTTCTTTTTCT
This sequence comes from Dentiscutata erythropus, assembly GCA_910591965.1. Lineage (NCBI taxonomy): Eukaryota > Fungi > Glomeromycota > Glomeromycetes > Diversisporales > Gigasporaceae > Dentiscutata > Dentiscutata erythropus. The sequence goes on from CAJVPY010005226.1 coordinate 11,556, forward strand.
TGGATTAATGCATCATATAATTTTTTTTTATTTATTTATTTATTTTTTGCTCCTCTCTTTTATAATAGGAATGTCATATGCAAGACAAATTATTTATTTTAAGCTTAAAATTAAACTTTTAATTCTAGC
>CAJVPY010005227.1:0-11684 GCA_910591965.1 Dentiscutata erythropus
CCCCAAATATCTTGGGATCCACCAAGCCGATTTTGATGATCTAACCACCATTAGAACCAGAAAAGTCTTCTCTACAAATTTACTTAAAGCTAGAAGAAATGTTTATTTATTAAAAACTTCTTTAAAATTTTTAGTAATAATTATAAATAATTTTTAACTAATTTAAAAGCATAAAAATTTTTATACTATTTAATAAACATAATTCTATATACAGTAAAACCTCTATAAGTTCATCCTCTATAAGTGCACACCCTCTCTATCAAGTTCTGGCCCAAATATATACATGCCCCTATAAATGTACTTTCTCTTATTAATCTCTAAGTGCACATTGTTAAAGCTTGGTCCCAAGTGCATGCACTTATAGAGGTTTTACTGTAATACCAATATAAAAAAAAAATTGTTGGTCGGTGTCTGAAGAAGAGGGATTCAATTTTAATAATATAAAGACTAGATGGAACGAATCTTTTGTAAATAGACATAACAATTATGTAAATATATTAGATTTAGTCTAGAGGTTGTGACCTATCTAGCTAAGATTAGGTCTGAGGTAATGCGGCCTGACACCCACTTCTGTAAAAATATAGTATTAATTAACAAAAGTTATAAATTTTATTACAAATAATAAAGGAAATGAGGATAGACCTCTCTTATAAAAAAAAAAAAAAAATTGTTTATCACGCTTTTCAAATTACTGTACCAAGTGTTTTGCATATTGGTTTCTGCTATTACTAAACAGTTGATAGTTGATTGCAAAAATTACACAATATAAATCTCAGATAAATTTCATATGCCCGATCAAAAGCAAGAATTTGTAGATACATTATTTTTCATAAATGACTATATACAGTAAAACCTCCCGAAGTGCACACTCTATAAGTGCACGCCCTATGTAAATTCTTTCTAAATGCATGGCATAGCTTAGCCTAAATTATAAGAGCACTATATATTTTGTTCTTTATAAATGCACACACTTTCACATTTTGCTTTTTTTACTATAGTCCTGAGAGGGTGCACTTATAGAGGTTTTACTGTAACTCTAGTAATTTTTAAAATTTATAACTTATTTTACCTTACATTGTAACTACATAAACTAAAATGTAACTTACATTAAATTTTGATAACTTATACAAAACGCCCAACCCTACTATGTATGTACACAGAATGTACAATTAAAACTTTAAAAATAACAAACTCTAAAAAATAACAAATTAAAAAAAATAAAAAAGAAAAAATAATAAAATTTTAAATAAAATCTATTGGTTTATTAGAAATTGTTATTAACATGATAAATTCAAAAGAAACTTATATGAAATACCGTTTTATAAAAGGTTTACTGCAAAGAGAAATTAATTATATTAGTATTCTGTTTAAATTAAACACTAATATTATTATAGTAAAAATATCTTCAGCAATATTATAGGTTGATTGTCTATGATGTAAATGTATGATATATGTGAATCACGAGCTTTAATATTTACTTTAGTAAATATCTTAAAATTCAGAAATCGAACGCTTATTATTTTAATACCATTTGAATATGTTTAATTAATTAACTTTAATATATTTGGTTAAAATATTCAAGAACATGATTTACAAGTTTCTCTTTAGTCACACAAATAGTTATTGTCACAGGCTAGATTGATATCATAGTCAAACAAGTTTATATTTAGAGCCATAGGCTTAGATAATTTATAATATATCTCGGTGATAAGCCGATAGAAATTAAGCCACTATACAATAAGGTGAGTTATGTTTAAGCCTCATTAGTTCTTTAATGTTACATAAAGGACATAACTTAGTTAAAGTTGGTCACGACACTTATGTGCGAGGAAGGGGCACATAAGCTCACTAATCCGATAATAATTCCCTTATATTATATGAACCAAATCACCAACGTCACGTCACGCCTCTGGCGAGTTGCCTCACATTATATAAATTAAATATTTTGTGTATAAACTGATTTAACCTACGATTCACCCTGTAACAGCGCGCATGTAAAAGTTATCTGTATTACCTTGCAAGGCTTATCACGCATAACTTATTTGTGAGACGGGTCACAATTCATTTTTCTGGAATTAGTACCTTAACCAAAATCAGTCAATTAACTCATGCCACATTGTTCTGAATTTTATTTTGTGGAGAGCCAATTCCGGACCAAAACCTTATCTGGCCTAAATGCGCACAATATATACATGTACTATGGAGTATGGAGTATCAAGCCTTATTTTTTAACAATTTTAACCTTACATGGCTTTATAACTCATGATGCATACACTTACATAATTTATAGAATTCTTTCTCTCATGTATCAATTCCTATCATAGAACTTTTTTTATGTAAGACTGCCCTTTCTAACCTTTTCGAGTTTCAGAGAAGAGGTGAAAAAAAACATATAAAAGGGCAGTATTTCGAATTTATTGTTATTTGTCGCTTTATAGTGATAACAAAACAATGTATTGTATTTCAAAGAATGGTTGCCAAATGTTTATCTGCCAAACGTCAAAATTTTGAGAAAAAATAATGTTAATAAGGCAGAATCTCAATACCACCAAGAGCTAGAAGAAGCTATAACTACGTGTGGAATAAATCATTCGAGAATAAGCGAAAGCTAGAGGATATCTTATCTCGGTTCAATGTAACTTATCCTATCCCTATGGACCATGTTTCTATTGTAAAGGGGCAGGCACATTTACTTCAAAATTGCCCGAATATCTTGCCCCGACTCAAGGGGTGCTGTTTGGATATGGTTATGTTAGTTTTGTATTGGAATGGACGTGTTTTCTATAGTGATTTACTGTAAAAAATTCTGGTTTACTGTACTTACTAACTATTGTGGTGATATAAGTGATTTAGATATGGTTATGTTAGTTTTGTATTGGAATAAACGTGTTTTCTATAGTGATTTACTGTAAAAAATTCTGGTTTACTGTACTTACTCAGTATGGTGATACAAGTGATTTAGATATGGTTATGTTAGTTTTGTATTGAAATGAACGTGTTTTCTATAGTGATTTACTATAAAAAATTCTGGTTTAAGCGCTTCTTGCCCGATCTATACTCAATTTTACCATTCACCACCCAGACATTTATGCTCTGAAAACCTTAGCACATATCCAACAACAACAGCATATCCAAACACTTGACCAAATCCTTAACTCTTCTGACTTTGATATATTCTCACTAAAAGTCAAATTACAACAGCTGCAAAATGCTACATATACAAACCTCTCAATCCTGGATGACCCCCTCACTTTCCTCTGCAAAGAACACAAAACCCATACAGCTCAAGCAATCTTGTCCCTCCATAGCCTCAATATTAGCCTCACTTGCAGTGCAAACAACTGGCCCATTCCCCAAAACAATTCTGGAACCTCCATTAATAGGCTAATTGGCCAACTCAAATGCCTGCAATCAATTAAGACCTCCCTCAACAGACACAACATTGGTTACATCGAACAATTCCTAAACATCTACAACAACTATATTTTAGAGTGAAAGCAGATTTACTATAACATTTCCAAAATCCCACGTGGCAGAACACCCTGATGGTTTTATCAAATTCAAAGTCTGATAGTGGAAAACGCTAATCCCTCAACCACCCTAGTACACCCAAACCTATTCATCAACTAGCAAATCCTTTCGGTAAAAAAACCTGAACTATCACAAATACAAAAACCTTTGGCAAAATATCAAGTTACTAGCAACACCTGGCTATCATACAACACTACACGCTTGACCATTATATTCTCATGCTATCCCGATGCCAAAACTGTATACAGAATAACAAATCACTAAACAAAGCCAAATGCACCTTTATATGTCCGATACAACATCTGTACCAAATTCAAGTCAACTATAAGAGAATTATCCATGCACACCTACCAAGTCTTTTCACCAAAACTTGCCCCTCAACCAACAAACCCATTCACACCTGCACTATTTTACCCACCATCAACTACAGAACCTCACACTATTTTTTCCAAATTTTCACCAACAACCAACCACAAGTTTGAACACTTTTTACTAAAACAAACTTCGACTCATCGATTACCATGTACTTATCTCTTAAAAAATTTCAAGCCAGTCCCCCCCCACTGCCTGTGTGCATTTCACCAAGCCAAACATGACTTGGCTAATTACTAATAAACACTAGCACTCCCCTATCTTAGTGGCACTCTCAACAATTGCACTACTCCTTACAATCAGCCCCCTTATGCCCGAATTACAATTAATACCAAACTACCATGGCTTTTCCCCCTTCTCTCTGTAAACAACTACAACTACTTCGATGAACACAAAGCTGACTTCAATTGGGTTAAACAAATAATCTTCACTATCAAGACTGCAAAGGATTTAACAATCCTATCTCATTTACAAACCAAGAACCTCTAGCAAATAATTCAACCCACCTGGAGATGCAAATCGACCTAGATCCAAGCATGGTCCTAAACTCGGCTTTCACACCAAAATTTCACCAGGTTTTTTGTACTTACTCAATCCATAACTTAACCAAATACTCCACAAAGCTCAAAACCGATTCAACTGGCTTCATCAAAACAGAAATATCACTCTAAATAACCTTCATCCAGAAATCAATTGGCAACTAATCTTCAAATCTATTAATTACAAAAATGAACCTTTACAACGACACACAGATCCCAAAAAGCTAAACTAAAAGCATTCAAAGTGAAATTACTAACTAACAAACTACCTACTTACCTTGCTTTGTTCAACAGAAATCCAGCTAAGCACCCCAATCCCTATTGTGCAAAATGTCCAGACCAGATCAAAAACATTTCCCACTTACTATCTTGCCGACACCACTCATTATCTCTATGACAACTTACTATCAACTTGATCAAAGAAATTAGTAAGAAACACACGCTAACAACTCTGAACCTCGAGCAATTCACACAATTCTTCATTACGCTTCATACTCAACATCAAGTTCCTCTTGGAGTAATCTCTAATGCAAATCTTGGTCCTTTTGCTACAAAGAAAATTAATTCAAAATAGCACCTAAACTATACTATCAAATTATAAAGACAATATATACCAATATTTAGAAAACAAGTAGGATCAATCCTCAATTACCCTTGACTTCTAACTGTCCGGTTCTAGCATTTTCCCCAAATGCTATAAGGAACACACCTCCTGTACCACAATACTACTCGACTTGGTTAAATAATTTCATAGTTTCTAACCAAACCAACCCTAATTTCATAGCCTAGAGGTTTTGACCCATCTAGCCAAGAATGGGTTGTGAATAAATTCTTTTAGATAGCTCTAACCTTTCATTCCTCTAAATTTCAATATGTCTTCTTACTTTGTAACATAATCATATTTTAATAAAGTGAATTGAGGAAAGACCTCTCTTGAAAAAAGAAAAATAAATAAAAAATTCTGGTTTACTGTACTTACTAACTATTGTGGTAATACAAGTGATTTAGATATAGTTATGTTAGTATATATTGGAATGAATATGTTTTCTATAGTGATTTACTGTAAAAAATTCTTACAGACTATTGTAGTAATACAAGTGATTTAAATATAGTTATATTAGTTTTACTGTACTTATGCGCTATGGTAATACAAGTGATTTAGATATGGTTATGCTAGTTTTGTATTGGAATGAATGTGTTTTCTATAGTTATTTACTCTGGTTTACTGTACTTACTCACTATGATGATACAAGTTATTTAGATATGGATATGTTTGTATTAGAATGAAAGTGATTTCTATAATGATTTACTATAAAAAATTCTTACCGACTATTGTGGTGGCACAAGTGATTTAGATATGGTTATGTTAGTTTTGTATTGGAATAAACATAAAAAATTCTGGTTTATTGTACTTACTAACTATTGTGATGATACAAGTGATTTAGATATGGATATGTTAGTTTGTATTGAAATGAACGTGTTTTCTATAGTGATTTACTGTAAAAAATTATGGTTTACTGTACTTACTAACTATTGTGATAATACAAGTGATTTAGATATGATTATGTTGGAATGAACGTGTTTTCTATAGTGATTTACTGTAAAAAATTTTTATCGACTATTGTGGTGATACAAGTGATTTAGATATGGTTATGTTAGTTTTGTATTGAAATGAACGTGTTTTTTATAGTGATTTATTGTAAAAAATTCTGGTTTACTGTACTTACGAGCTATGGTGATACAAGTGATTTAGATATGGTCATGTTATTGTATTGGAATGAACATGTTTTCTATAGTGATTTACTATAAAAAATTCTTACAGACTATTGTGGTGATACAAGTGATTTAGATATGGTTATATTAGTGGGCCTTTTCAAAGTGAATTTACTAGTAGATTTGTAGGTGCAAATTTTGTATTGTAATTGTATTATATTACTTATACACATGTACTAAATTAGAAATAAAGTAAAAAATATATTATGCGATAGAATTAATTTAGAAATAAAGTAAAAAATATGTTATGCGATAAAAAAAACTCTTTTCTGTAGATCTCAATTTATTAAGTAAAATAAATTAGCATACAAAGTACACACCGATTAGAACTAGAACTAAGTTTTAATTAAAAAACCAAACTATATTGGTGCCTTCAGGCAAACAGCTCCCACCAAGTCAACACTAAGTACTAGCAAAATAGTGAAAAGGGAAAGACCTACAAGCTACACAACTCCAGACGCCTTTGAACCCTTTTTTCACATTTAATCTAACGCCACCTCTTCACTTGATGGACTCTAGTAGGACATCAGGTGAAACTACTGAACAACTACCAACAGAGGATAATGCTGAGACAAGACCCACGAAAAAGTCTAAAACAGTAAAACCAGTCGAGACTGATACCCAACCAGTTAACTTTACTTCTGTAGATAATCAAAATGCCTTGACAACACAGACACAAAGTGGGGATTCTAGCTTACCCCCATCAAAATGTAGTGTAACACCAAATATAGAAAACACAACAAGCGTGGGAGAAAATATAGAAAGGGAAAACAAATTTTACAGGGACCCTAACAAAAATGATAGACAATGAAACTAATCAAGAAATGGATCTACAATCTAATGCAATAATAGAATCACAGCCGCCCATGTTATACAGTAACGTGCTTAAAAAGAATATAAAGAAGAACAAAGATGAAACTTCACTTATATTGGCAATGAAGTCACGCAAACACTAGCTAAGCTACGTGTACTGGAATTTGATACTACTACATGGCATAATGATAAAATCATTCAGGCTTTTGGAGATAAAGAATTGTTAGATGACTTTTGGGTGCATAAAATCAAAGCTAAGCCCACACAACATAACTTACCACTAGCAATAGCACAGAAATTTAAGCATCTTGACACTGCCTTTTTCTAAACCTTCTCTAAAGACAAAGATACAAAACCTGCTCATCAAAAAGAATTCAATAGCCTATTCCAAATGGCAATCAAAAGATATAAGAGGCTCTATAATACAACCTTCATTAACAAAACAAACAGAGACCAAATCTTTCAGAAGCTCAAGACCAAACTGGCTATTAACTTTATTTGCAATATTGACTTTCTGTTAGTAAGCCCTCACGACTGTACCTGATACATTTTTTATGCTCTAAATTTTGCAAGGATCACATGTAATCAGGAATTTGAGGACAAATCGAATCTATCCATACCCGATTATTAACTCCCTTACCTATAAATCCACAAGGAGATAATGAAAATTATGCCATTTCCACTCCCAATAGTTGATCAGAAACTAACTAGAGCTACAGTATTAGCATTGAGAAAAGTCTATCAATTCACGAAACTGCCCAATTCATACTTTGAACATCCCCTTGAGGAACTTCCTGAGAACTCTAACAACTTACGTTCAGAAGTTCGGGATCTGTTCCCGATTACCGAACATGCAAGACTTCCATACCTAACACAATATAAACAAAAATTATTAAAGTTTTATGATATAGAAAAAATGCCACCTAGTTACTTTAAACTCCCACTAGCAAAACCCAAACTTCCCTCAACACCACAGGAGCTAAACTCTGCAGTTCGGAGTTACTTCCCATGCAACCCCATTGATAGTACAGAGCTGTGATATCATGTAGATAAGTTGAGAGAACACTATAAGTTTAAGAGAATACCAAACAACTACTTTGTACAGAAAACTTCACTACCAGCAGATCCTCTGCAGATCAATGTCCAAAAGCAATATGAATTTCCAATCCAGGACACAATGAAGGCAAAGGAATTTGTTGCTGAGATTCATGCAACCTACAAATACAACCTACCTCTGCCACTCCAATACATGATGGCTAACCCTACGGATAAGCCACTGCTACCTCAGGACCCTGAAGAGGTTAAATTAGTAAACTTAATAGTTCCCATAACATCACCAAGACAGTTGGTAAACACAGCTAGAATACTAAAAGAACACTACTTTTTTTGTGAAATTCCTGCCGAATAGATACAAATAATACCCGGGGCAAGTGCTCAACCAGGAACACCCCTATTGCCAACAACAGTAGAGGAAATTATGAAAAAATTAGAGTCAGTAGAAAAACCACCATCATTTATCCTACCAATTACTAAGCAAGAAGAAGTTGAATGCACAGTCAATTTCTTAAAGAAACACTTTAACTTTGCAGGCATACCTACTCATATCATTAATATTCCTGATTTACCCGAGCCCCAATGGGATATTTTCAATAACTACTCCCCTCACATATGAATACAGATAACAACACACCAGACTTACAGTTCAATTTAAAATCTATACCAAACAATCAAACTAAAAACACAATTGACAAAATTAAAATAATTAACCACAACGTCCAAGGCCTCAACAATGATATAAAATTACAAGAATGGCTGGAATACTGTCATGAAGAGGAGATCCAAATCATTGTTATAACTGAGACAAAATTATCACAATCAACGGCATCTAGGAAGGCCTTCTCTAACCCGCTATACAAAATTTATACAGCCAACAATGACGTCGACCACGCAGTAAATAGAGAGGTGAGCCTCGGTGTTGCTATTGACATCACCCCCTCTCTCAAACCATACATTAGAAATATTAAAACAATCCCAGGCCTGCTACTAATGATTGACTTTCAATTCCTCTATAAACAACAACTACAACTAATTGCAATATATATTCCATCAGTTCTGACGAATACAGCTAATAAGGCACAGACTGAAGCAGCACAATTGATTCAACAAGCTAGAGCAGCACATTTAGACTTAATTGTAGCCGGAGACTTTAATAGTAACATAAATAGACCAAATCAATCTAGAGTAACACCTATTATTACTCACCTTTATCAATATGGTATGATTAGCCTCTTGGAGCTATATGACATAATCGAATCAACATGGGAACGAAATGAGATAAAAAGCCAAATTGATAATATTTGGGTGAACCCAGAAATTGCACTAGCATTTGAACTCTTGTTATTAATAGATGCAGACTATACAACTAGGAGCAACCATAAAATTCTTCAGACAGAATGGCACATGGTATCAATGCTAAGTAAGCAGAGAACGAAAAAACAAAAGCGAAAAGTTTACCTCTATGACAAAACAACAGAGGATGATTGGTCACAATTTGCCAAACAGATTGAGAGAATCTGAAAAATTCCCCAATCTCTAACTTGGTAGTCAATGACAGAGAATCCCTGAACCGTTATACAAATATCTGGTACAGTATAGTGAAACAAGCGGCTAAAGATAATATACCATCCTCTACCACTACACCGAAAGTGTTTCATACACACTCTTTTAAGACAACTCAACTGCATAGAGGACTAAAAGTTGCAAATAAAACTCTAGCAATTTTCAAGTTAGTCCATCCACTGCTTGTGCCAGAATATATAGTACCACAGATAAATAAGGAATTGAAAATCCTAAGTGACCTAACAGGAATCCCTATCTCACCAGTTACAAATACACACTTTATTAGTTCACAATACACCAATACTCTACAGTCCTTAAAACAAATTCGTAATACAGCCTTTATTGCACGAACAATGCAGAACAATGCAGAGAAGAAAAAAAGAATAAACTCTTTCGTAGAGAAAAGATATTAGAAATTTGTATCTAATACCTCTGCAATAATAAACAGTATTTTGTGAAAGAGTAGAGATTAAGTAACATATCATAATATTGTAACTCCATCACAAATTATTACAGAACCAAAGATGATCAAAGAAGCAGTCAAAGCATATTTTAAGAATTGGACCAAATTAAATAAAAGTGATCCACAGGAATGGCCTAGCTGGGAGAACTACTATAAATCTAAAATATGCATAACATCCAGAATCTATAACGAATTACTTGAGCCTATAACTATACCTAAAATGCAGCAGGTAATAAGTAATACACCATTAGGCAAAGCAACAGGACCTTCAATGATCTCCAATGAGATGCTACATAACCTACCAATGATAGCCTTTGAAACCTTGCTATACTTCAAAAGCATGGAATAACAGTCTGGTTTGGCCTATCGCAAAGACATCATATATGGAGGAAGATATGGGACAGACCCGGCCTATAACCCTAATCGAACACCCTCGCAAAGTTTTCACTAAAATACTAACAAACCATATGAATAAAATATTTATTAGTCACCAAATACTAGACCCTTCAAATAATGTAGCACTACTATATACATCAACTTTAGAACCAATACAACGATTAGCTCAGTTGAGAGAAGATGCAGAGATGAATAAGAATAAGCTTTGGATTTTATCACAGGACATGTCGAAGGCATACAATACAGTACACTTACCATTGTTACGTTGTGCACTAGAAAGAATAAATCTACCATCCAAAATCACCAACACTCTAATCAACTGCTTCTCTAATCGCCAAAACCAAGCATTAACAACCATTGGTAGAACTGGTCTATATCAGGTCGAAGATGGGATAGACCAGGGTAAGATCCTGTCACCTCTACTCTGGTGTATTTATTATGACCCCCTAATAAGCCGTATAAACAAGGAGCTCACGAGTTACAAGATGTTTACTAATATCTCAGAGAAAGAGAATCAAGATTGTCTAAATACTTCTGTAATAGCATACATGGATGATACTACTTGGATCGCACAGAGTCAGTCACAATCCTAAAAGTGGCAGCATCCTTTTATAAACTTGCGAGTATCACCATAAATCTACTCAAATTTACTTTAACATATAACAACAACAAAGATTTAAATCCAATTAAATTTTAAAAGATCGATATTAATAATATAAAACCAGAACAAACACTGAAGTTCCTTGGGACATATTTAAACTAGTCCAAAAGAAACGAGCTGTATACAAGGCAATCACTAGAGAAGCAAACCTAGAACTAAAAAACTAAGATTTTCTATAATAACTGACAAACAAGTAATATATATATAATAAATACAGTCATACTAGCTAGAGTTAGATACAGACTTCAAAACACTGTCCTTCCCAGCTCCTTATGTAAAAAGATTCAACAAAGCTATGTAAATATAGTAAAACAAAAAGCAAACCTGGCGCGCTCCGTACTAGATTTAACACTCTTCCACCCTAGTAGAAGCACTTTGGGAGTTCTGGCACAATTTTTGTTACCTATATCAATCTTGCATATAAATTCGCTTTTGCGTCATCAAATCAATGATTTCTATCTAGAATGCATTTATTTACCCAAATTCATATCAGAATGGATAAATGACGATAAATTTA
>CAJVPY010005228.1:0-11683 GCA_910591965.1 Dentiscutata erythropus
AGAAGGCATTTAAATGGTATTCAAAATCTGCTGAAGGTGGTAATTCTTTTGGGCAATATAATCTTGGATGGTGCTACGAAAATGGAATAGGCACTGCTAAAGACGAAAAGAAGGCATTCAAAATCTGCTGAAGGTGGAAATTCTTTTGGGCAATATAATATTGGATGGTGCTACCAAAATGGAGTAGGCACTACTAAGGATGAGAAAAAAGCATTTGAATGGTATTTAAAATCTGCTGAAGGTGGCGATTCCTATGGACAATGTAAACTTGGATGGTGTTACAAAAATGGAATGGGCACTGCTAAGGATGAAAAGAAATCATTTGAGTGGTATTTAAAATCTGCTGAAGGTGGTAATTCCCATGCACAATATAAACTTGGATGGTGTTACGAAAATGGAATAGACACTGCTAAAGATGAAAAGAAGGCATTTAAATGGTATTCAAAATCTGCTGAAGGTGGTAATTCTTTTGGGCAATATAATCTTGGATGGTGCTACCAAAATGGAGTAGGCACTACTAAGGATGAGAAAAAAGCATTTGAATGGTATTTGAAATCTGCCGAAGGTGGCAATTCCTATGGGCAATGTAAACTTGGATGGTGTTACGAAAATGGAATGGGCACTGCTAAGGATGAAAAGAAATCATTTGAGTGGTATTTAAAGTCTGCTGAAGCTGGTAATTCTATTAGCCAAAATTGTCTTGGATGGCGTTATCTTAATGGAATCAGCACTGCTAAGGATGAAATAAAGGCATTCGAGTGGTATTTAAAATCTGCTGAATGTGGTAATTCTGTTGGGCAATATAATCGTGGATGGTGCTACCAAAATGGAATAGGCATTGCTAAGAATGAGAAAAAAGCATTTGAATGGCATTTGAAATCTGCTGAAAGTGGTTATTCCCATGGGCAATGTAAACTTGGATGGTGTTACAAAAATGGAACAGGCACTGCTAAGGATGAAAAGAAAGCATTTGAATGGTATTCGAAATCTGCCGAAAGCGGTGATCCTGATGGGCAAAAGGATCTTGGATTATGCTATCGAAATGGCTTTGGAACATTACAAAATCAAGAAAAGGCTACTGAATGGCTACATAAAGCAAAAAATAATGCACGTAAAGCATCAAGAAATTGCTGTGAAGATAATAACATTGATTATTTTCTAAAACAATTATCAATTGAAAATAATTCAATTTTATGGATACCATTTAGTGAATTAAATTTTATCAAAAAAATTGGAAAAGGGGGATTCGCAACTGTACATTCTGCTGTATGGACTCATTTATTCGATAATATTCTACAAAAAATAACGGTTGCAGTTAAATCATTTAATGGATCAGAGGAACTTTTTAAAGAGGTAAATTTTATTTCTTAACACAGTATTTTTATATTATAAATATTATTAATAACCATAATTTTAAAGTTAAGTACACATTATAAAATTGGAAGAGAAGACCCCACGTTTTTACAATGTTATGGAATATCAAAGAATGAAACCACTAGTGAATATGTTCTAGTTATGCAATATGCACAAATGGGGTCTTTGCGCATGAATCTTTATGCCATTGCAGAAATTAAATGGAGAAAAAAATTAAATTTATTATCGTGTATTGCATTTGATCTTAAATCAATTCATTCACAAAATATTATTCATTGTGATATACACAGCGGAAATATATTTCAAGATAATTTGTATAGCGCATATATTGGTGATTTAGGATTTGCAACATCGATTAACAAAATATTAAAAACAGAATCTGGAGGAATTTACGGAGCTTTACCATATATGGCGCCTGAAGTTTTAAAAGGACAAGCATTTATGAAAGCTTCGGATGTTTATTCTTTTGGCATAATAATGTGGGAAATCTCTTCAGGAAAAGTTGTATTTTCTGGACATGAATATGAAGATTACAATGACGTAAGCTTGGCTATAGGAATTTATGAAGGATTAAGACCAACAATTCTTAAAGGCACAGCATTATGCTATATAAATTTTTTAAAAAGGTGTTGGCATAGTGATCCAAAACAACGTCCATCCGCATTAGAAATTTATGAAACTATTGAACGTTGGAAGAGTGATGAAGAATTTTTAAAATCTGATGAAGAAATTAAAATTAACCAAAATAATATTATCGAGAGTAATGACTTTCATAGTAGTAAATTTATTAGTTATATTAATCATCCACAAAGTAGTCCGCATGTAATTTCAAATAATATTATTTCAGATAATAATATTCCGATTGAAGATGTAAAAAAGATATTAGAATCATGTGAATAGTAGATTGACTTAAATATATATTGTTATTTAATATGAATTTAATCTTTAAATCTTGTTTAATTTTTTTTGTTTATAATAAAGTTTGGGTTGAAATTTAGAAAGCTTTGTGTGAGTAATAAATTAGTTTTTGAAAAGAAATAAGAATAGTGTGTCATTGAGAGTTGCTTTTATTGCAAGATCATAATGCTTATAAAGTTGAATGACGCCACTGTCAGCCATAATTATAGACGTGTTAATAACGTCCTTTGGATATGTGCTAGGTTGATGGTGTATTAATCAACAAAGTAACTTACGCCAACTAAAAATTACAATACAAAAATCACAATAGCAAAAGTTTTAATAAACGAAATACCATTTTTTTTAAAAACATCAGAAGTTATTTCTACTCGATTTGTGATCTTTTTATTTTCAAAAGAAGTATATTTCCTTTATTTTTCGTATCAGTGATCTTATTTTATTTTTCCGATTTATAATTTAGCATAAAAAAATGCTATTGAAAAATTATATATTTGCGAAATGTGCTATTTATTTAATTTTAACCAGAATTAACTTATTTCAAAAAAAAAATAGGAGTTTAAAAAATCATATTTTCTTTTTTAAAATTCCGAACCGGTAATCATTTATGTAAATAAATATATACTTTTAAAAAAGGATCTGTACGTTACTTCTTTTGAATAATTATGTTACTTATTAATCGGATTTCGAATCATTAATTCTGAAGTAACGCTCTCTCAGGACCCCTGAATACTAGTATGTTATATATGTAAACCTTCGTCTTCAAACCTTATATAAGTGTACAAATAAATTTTATTATTGAAGTGTACAATTGCTTAAACTATATATTTAAATATACGACAAAAGTTTAATATAAGTTTTTTATACTTTAATAAGTGTATAGATAAAGGTAAACCTAATATTAAACTAATGTATGACAAAAATTTAAATTTTTAATTTATGATTCGCAAAGAACCAGTAACATTAATTAGTAAATTGGAGAAATTTACTATTAAATTTTGCTTTTTTTGAAGTCTGGAGTTTCCCAAAGAAAAACATTTTTCTTTACTAAGGTAACATCTTTTCAAGCTTTAAGTAAAGTTGTAGAGGAGTATCTTGCGATCAAAATGGCAGTTAAAATATTAAAATTGGCCTGGTGAATCACGAGATATAAGTACTTTAGTCTTCACAACTATATATTTTCTTCTTTATAAATAAAGACTAAAGTACTTATATCTCACAATTCACTAGACTGATTTTAACATTTTAACCACCATTTTGATTGCAAGAAACTTCTCTACAACTTTACTTAAAGCTTGAAAAGATATTTATTTAGTAAAGAAAAATGGTTTTCTTTGGGAAACTCCAGATTTCAAAAAAGACAAAATTTAATAGTAAATTTTTCCAAGTAGATGTTTTCTCAAAAATTTTACCCAGCTTTGCTTGTAATTTATGTTTATTTATTTTCTATTCGGAATACATATATTCTTATATATACTATACAATATACCAATTCAATATAATAATAAGTGTACACCAATCTTTTTTTAATTTTATTAATTGAGTATATATTAAAGGTCAAGCAAATTTGTATCAAAAAGCTTATTTTTGTACACTTATGAACAAACATTCTAAAAAATTTAGTCTAAGTGTACGATGAAGGCTTTATGCATATCTTCAGGGGTCCTAAGTAGGCACTACACCCTAATATTAATATATATATATATATATTTTATATAAATTTTAGATTATTAATAAATAATAAATCAGTTCTAATCAATTTATTATTAACAATTATTTAGACAATTCAAGCTTACTAGTAAATAAAGTTTATTTTACTAATAATTAATTTGCAAACAAGCTAATCCCATAAACACTATACTATATATAGACCAATTTGACTCTATTTAATAATCATTTATAATATTTGCAAATAAAATCTTTAAATTTGTACAAATCAAATAAATTTATTCTATATAAATTTAGTGATTATTGTGAATTTGTTCTATATTAAAAATTAATTTTATAATCAGATAATTTCTAAATCAATTATAAACAATAATCTCTTTTAAATCTACTTGTAATTATGATTTCTAGATAGGTTTTTGTTGAAATAAATAAAAATGGGTAGAAATAAGTAGAAATAAATAAAAATAAGCAAAAGTATTGAAACCAAAAAATATTAACTTTTTAATAAGATTTTATATTAGGTTTTCTGTTTTTTGTTTATTTTTTCTTTTTAATATCCTCATACTTGCAAAACTCTTTTCAAATTTTTAAGATATTGTGCCAAATATATGAATTACATAGAAGGCTAATAAACAAAAATTTGAAATATTTATTTTGAAAAAATATTTATAAAAGTATTAGTGTAAAGTGAAATATTCTTTGTAAAAATATTATAGAACCAATTTAAAAAATAATAATATTCATTTTCTTAGAGACTTGACATTTTTTTAAAATTAGATTTACTATACTATTTTTAATAAATTTATTATATTTTTTTCTTATATAAATTAATTTTATACTGAATAATTAAAAAGTATCTTTCATGTTATAAATTTGTGTACAATTTTATTTACAATATTAATGTACTTCTAAATCCAATTATCATATTATGTAATATAATTGATTGGAGTCAAATTCATCTATATATCATTGTTATTATGAGTAGATTTAGAATTAGTGTTAAGATTAGAGTAATTTATAATAAAAAATAGTTAATGAAATGAGCAGTGAATAAATATGATGTTTATAAAACGAACTTGTCTGTTGGTAAGTAAAGTTGTTGATAAAATTATTGTTAGTTAAATAAAAACTATAACAGATGAGAAAATTGACACAATATCACAGTCTAAAACTTTTGAATCATGTATTGATTTATACTATATGCTGATATTTTTTTTGCTTATTATGTGATAACATATAACTGCATAGTATAAAACTAATAAAAGGTGATGACAAAAGCTAGCAAAATTGGCACATCAAAAATAGTAGGCATCAAGAATTAAATCGGCTTCAAATGTGATTAGTAGGTACCAAAAACTAAGCTAACATTGAATATACATATTAGTAGACATCATAACTAAAAAAACATTACTGTATTATAAGCACCAAGAACCTAGCCAACCAATATTGAATATATTTGTAGACAAAAAGAACTAACCAATATCAAATATGATTAGAGAAATCAGTAGATACTAAGAATTAAACTAGCATCAAAGCAATTTAAAGCCAAGAAATAAAATAAAATATAGCTAATGTAAATAATGAAGAAAGAGATACCAAAGTTAAAACCAAAAGGCCCTTATTTGTTATAATGTATTGGATTGTTCATTGAAACCTTTGATTATAAAGATTTTTGCATCTTATGACTTCAGATGACTGATTGACAGATTACACATGTCACCTGAAAATTTGCATCTGGATGATTTTCTCTGCCAAATTTTTACTGGCATGTGATAATGCGTAATACAGTGAAAAATTTTTTAAAGTTTGTTTGAGGAGTTTTAATAATAAAATACAATACACCTGATCTTGAAATATAATTGGTTTTAAATCATGTGCAGATGAATTTTTGGGTGCCGATCTTGGGGTAGTTCATTTGAGGCACAACAGTAAGTAATTGACACTGGAGGTGCATCCATGTCCAATCATATGAGGTGGCGAATAATTTATAGTTATTGTATGGGTATGTTCAATTATACATGGGTTCATATTCCATGCCAAAGGCATGAATTTAAATATGAACCCATGTGTGTAACTGAGCTATTCAACATACTCATACCCCATGTAATCATAGCGCCAGGGATAGATAACAGTACCCATGTGATTAGTGATCAGGTACATGTTGATCGAATATCGTGATCGGATCGGGATTTGCATTTGCATGAATGGCGTGATCATGAATTAATTAAAAGTCTTAAGTAGTGATTGCATGAACAATGTAGTAATAATTAGCGATTAGTAATAATGGTGATTGCATGAACAATGCAGTAATCATTAGCGATAGTAATAATATATAAGGCATCGACCCAAATAGGGGAAGTGCCTAGCTTTGAGTTTTATTAGTTTTAAACTTTGAGTTCTGGGAATAATTCTTAGTGAATAAACTGTTGTATCTGTATGAATACATAATCGGTGGAGTACCTGTACGATACTCCAGTCATCGTATATTAGCCAAGCGAGTTGGTGAAGTTTAATAGTAAAGACCCACGAATATGCAATGGTGTTAAGAAACTCCGTGACAATAGTCATACCTGAGTTATATCCCATTTTTTAGCAGAATAAATTTCCTTTTTTTATATTGAGTTATATCTCCACCCTAGTTATATCTTCAAAAACGCTTTGGAAAAAAGGGTGGTATGACTATATATTGTTATTAGAGTATTATTTAGGGATGGCCCAACCCCATTTTTTTTTAAAGCCTTGATCAACATTCCAGAGTTATGCTAAATTGTCTTTGAGTTTATCACTTGAACTTATGACCATTCATGTCCCTTAAATAATATGATCAGATTAGTCCCTATAAAAAAAATCGTTTGGAAAATTCTGAAATTATTCGATTTTTTGTTCGAAAAATCGACTCCGTTTCGAACATTTAAAGGATATTTATTGGATGAATGCGTTTTTTATACATTTTTATATGATAATTTTCAACCAAAAAATTCTATTTTTTACATCCCGTATAAACATCGTTATTAAACAGTACAAATATAAACCCTGTTCGAAAAATCGACTCTGTTCCAAACATTTTTTTGGACAATGCCTACAATAACTGTACAAACTCTTTTATAACGAGTTAGTTGTATTAATACCATCAGTTACACGAGTTTTTAAAAAAGTCGAGCCTTTGTTAAAATTGGTCCCAAGTCTGACTAGGAACTCGACTTGCATGCATGTATATTAAATATAGCATTAAAACAAATGTATACACATGCAAAATATCATAAATATACTTTTTTTTTTGTATTTATGCAAGTAAATGCAAGTAAGTACCAAGCCTGAACTTTAATAAAGACTCGACTTTTGAAGTCGATTCAGACCGGACTGAACTTTTAACATTCCTATATATATTCTGCTGTGTCATTTATTAGTTTACTATGTTATAATTACTTATATTATCTTATATACAGTCAGACCCCCTAAATGCAACCCCCCTAAATGCAGCACCTCCCTAAATGCATGGTAACAAGCTAGGCCCGCAATGGGACCTATAAATAAATGCACGTTCTTTTTTCTGCAATTGCACGATACTTTTTCGGCCCAGATATAATAAGCTCCCTCCATAAATGCATGCACATGATTATTAACCAATGAAACTTTAGGATTTTTAGATTATTAAATGCATGCGGTCGGAATATCATCTACGCATAATACGTACACAGGTTCCCTGCATAAATACTGCGATACCATACTTGGCCAATCTTTTAAATGCAGTGTTTACTGTTTCTTCATGTAAAATGAATAAAGTAGAAGTTTCTTTTCATATAAACAATTATTTTAATAAACTCTGCTATTAATATTTGTTAGTTTATTTTAGAATTGTTTGATCTTTAACATTAATACATAAATAAGAAGGATCATAAAAAATCCATAACATTTGACATAAAATATTAAATTTATTTAAAAACCTATTATTACATATACACTTCGCTTCAGATTTGTAATTCCGTTGCACCATGTTAAAATCTAAAAAAATTTTTTTTTATTATCTGCAAAAAGATTTTATTCTACAGTTATAGTAGATTGTATAAATAAGTGACAGAAAAAGAAACCTTAAATTGATTCGCTATTTTCTATTTTACCAAATTTGCTCTCTGTAAAAACAATGTTACTTTGCATCAAATAGATTAATTAAACAAAAAAAAATTTTTTTAAAAGCTAACCATCATTGAGTTCAATAAAATGAATAGTGAATCAGTTTACAGGTTTTCTCTTTCCGTCTTTCAAGCACAGTAAACACACAGATGTGGCATATCTAAAGTACAGTCATTCGACTTTGGTTACCCCGACAACTTTCAAGCATTACCCTTGCTCTTCCATACAATAATTAAGAGCAGATTATTGTTTAGCATAACATAGATAGTCTTATTGATAAAGCATTTAAATTACTGATAGAACTTAAACAATACTTATCTTAATTGGCGTTAACCATTATTTCCCAAGTAGTCTTCAAGATAACTATTGTTTCCCAATAAAGTTAGTTCTTAAGATACTTCAAATAGTAAATGGCTTATACTCGCAGACCCAAATCAATTTGAATAAGCGATTGCTTATATAATCATTGCTACCTGATTAGTGTTTCGAGTGCCATGGTAGCAGAATTTGCTCCTGACCTAAGATATAAAAAAAAAAAATATGCATAAGTTAATAGTGAAACTCAATGGATAAGCATCAATTGAATTCCATTGAGGTTTTCCATTTACAACTCTGCCTCATGTTTAAGTATTTCAAATAAAATTTAGCAGTATATAAGTATTTCGCCTACATAATTTTTTTTTAATGACATGTAAAACAATACAAAAAGTATAAATGATTCACACACCAAGATACTCCCAAATGTGATCATACAACAAATATAATAGGGCATTGTTGCGATTGAGTTAAATAAAGCTCTGCAATTAAAACAAGTTCTTTCTCGTATAAATTTTTTTAAATAATTCTTATATACTTGATCTGTAAATTGTAAGGCATGACATGTCTTCTTCAAAGCGTAAAAAAAAGACTACAACAAAGAAAAGAAATTATTGAATTTAAAGAAAAACACCCAAGTATTAGTAATGTTGATCTCGTCGATTGGGTGAAAAAAAATATGGGTCTTGAAGTTCATCCCTCTACCATTGGGCGTCTAATAAAAAATAAAGATAATATTGGGGATAATCTATCTGCAAAAAGGCAGAAGACAGTACAGCATCCAGACCTTGAAAATTCATTACTCGAGTGGATCCTTCAAAGCCAAGACCGAATCATATTAAGTGATGCCATTCTAATCGAAAAAGCAAAATCTTTTGCTAAATTGTTAAATATACCTGATAACAGCCTTAAATTCTCACATGGTTGGTTATATAAATTTAAAAAACGACACGGCATAAGCCAAATAACACAACATGGTGAAGATGCATCCGTAGATGATGATGTCGTTGCAACTGCGATTTCTAAATTAAGAGAATTATTAGCTAAATTTAAGTTAAAAGATGTTTACAATATAGACGAAATGAGATTGTTTTATCGGTAAAACTAAATAATTTTAAAATTTTTATTTATTTTTTTTTTTTATATATCTCTACTGTGGTCGCAATTAGGGGCGCAAGTTGCGCTCTTTTATTAAAATCATTATAAATAGTTAATTTTAAAATTTCAATACTTAAATTATTAAATTTTTTTTTCTTTTTATTCTTCTTTTAGGCTTGAACCTGATACAACATTGGCAACAACTAGTCTCAAAGGTAGAAAAAAAAACAAAGAATGATTAACTGTAGCATTTTGTATTAACACTGATGGAACAGATAAACTTAAGCCATTTGTAATTGGAAAGTATCCCAACCCACGCTGTTTCAAAGGTATCAAACGCAACTTACTTGGTGTCACATATGATAGTAGTGCCAATGCATGAATGACGACTGTATTATTTCAAAATTGGCTTAAAGAATTTGATTTAAAGATGACTAGTCGCAAGATGCTTCTTTTGATAGACGGCGCAAAATATCATTCTTATAAAAATTTAAATCTTCGAAACACAACTGTTCATTTTATTTCACCCAACACAACATCTCGTATTCAGCCTCTAGATGCTGGTATTATTATGTCTTTCAAGCGTCGCTACAAAAGTTACTTCATTAAATGGTTGCTTGATATATATGAATCTGGAAGTGATAAAAAATTAGATGTTCTTAAAGCTATTAAGTTTATAGTCAAAGCATGGAAGGAAGTATCATCAGAAACGGTGTTTAATTGCTTTCGACATACTGGTTAAGTTGTGTTACAAAAATTATTATCTTACAATACATGTAATTTTACATAAACTTCAGTAAATCGGATTTCATGTAATTTTCATTATGTTATATAAAGTACTGAAATTACATGAGATCTAATTTATTAAAACTTATTGTAAAATTATATAAAATTATGAAAATTCTAGTAATTTTATAACCCTACTGTATATATAGGAATCCTTCCAGTTGATTCGGATAATGATGAGGCGATTGACGATAATGAGGTGCTTGACAATGATGATGATGCCGAGTTAATGAAAGAATTACGTGAAAATATCGAAGCGCTCCATTTTCGAAATGTGATGAATCTTGAAGAATATATTGACCATCCAGAAGAAAAGGAAATACATGAAGTATTAAGCGATCATGAAATAGTGAATCTAGCTATTAACCTAGAACCTGAAGAGGATATAAGTGATGAAGATGATGATAGCACAGAAATGCGCCAAGTTACTCATAATGAAGCACTGAATGCTACATATTTGCTAGAACAATACCTTCTGCAACAGGATCTTTGTGATACAACCCGGTCAAAACATGATGAAGCTTTATCGAACTTGCAAAAAACGATTAGAAAATTATGAAATACATCTTTCAAGCAATTAAATCTTGAAGCGTTTTTTGAGCTTGCTGATTAACTCTATAAAAAAAACTAAGCTATATGAGTAAGTGTTGGATATTTAAAACTTTTAAAATGTAAATAAATAACACATAACTTAACAATCAAATCACTCTCAAATGCTTTAACGGAATATTTTTTTTGAAATTAACCTTGAACTGATCTAAGACTTCAACCACCTTTGGAATGGCAGCATTTATTAAACCTTAGTGTCTTATTAAAAAAGGATATAGACGTGAGAAGAGATCAGATATTTATAGCTTTGGAGTAATCCTCATGGAAATTTCAAGCGAAAGGCCTCTGCTATTATTTTTGCTAAAGATATTGGTGGAAACAAATAAAAGAGTTAAATTGAATGATCTACTTATATTTTAAATAAAGGATTGATCACATTTATATTAGTAAAAAATTTTTTTTTATTTTTTTTTTGCAACTATGATCTCGTTTCGTATTCAAAGAATTACTAAATTGTATAGTGTGCGAAAGCATCTTGAATAACAAATAAGTAAATAATATAGCTTGTCGTTGAATCGAAATTTGTATTTGTTAGAGTATAATACAGTTATACTTATATAGCTAATAGGCATTCATGTGATTATGGATATTCTATAATTGCAACCCCTCTAAATGCATGCTTCAGAGCTGGTCCCGGCGATGTGCATTTAGGGGAGTCTGACTGTAATTTTTAAATCACCTGGCACGGGTTATAATAGTGTATTTGGATAGCTTAATTTTTTCTTTTTTCTGCTTGTTTCATCTTTTTTCATTTATATTAGAATCGGTTTAGGTTCTCCTTTCCTTT
>CAJVPY010005229.1:0-11683 GCA_910591965.1 Dentiscutata erythropus
TTCGTAAATAGTTTTATTTTTCTTGAGATTTAAATTTTAGGATTTATAAATTTTTATATACTTCCGTAAATTTCGTAAGTTTTTACGGTGCGTAAGATTTACGTAAACCAATGTAAATTTTTTACGTAAATTTACGATTTTCTTATACATCATAAGAAAATCATAAATTTACGTAAAAATTTTATGTTGGTTTACGTAAATCTTACGGTGTGTAAGAAACTCATAAATTTACGTAAAATTTTTATATAAATTTATGATTTTCTTACGCACTATAAGATTTACGTAGTTTTATGCTAAATTTTACGTAAGTTTACAATTTTCTTACGCATCGTAAAAACTTACAAAAGTTTACGCATATATATTTTTGCTGATGACTCTCTAGTTGGGTTACAGATATGGCAGCTAGTATAAAACCTTTGGCAGACTACTTAAATAGGCACTCAAAAGATGTATATGTGGCTAGTTATACTCTCACATACTAAAAATATACTACTATATATAGTATATGTAATAGTTACTTTAGTAGCAAATCTATACCTAAAAGTCAGCTATAACAATATTTGGCAAAATAAAAAAAAAAAGCAAAAAAAAATTATATAATAAAGTTAATTATATTAATAAAATTTTAAAATAAAATTGATTTTTAAAAATATATATATTTTTTTGTTTTTTACTCATTTTACTAATTTTACAAATAATTAAATAATAAAATATATAATATAATATTTGCAAGGCACTGCAGATATATTTATAATAAAAAAATAATATAATTATTATACTCAAAATTATGGAATTTAAATTTAAAAATAAATAATTTTCATTATCAAAGTTTAGATCGATATTAATAGTAACTATATTTTTTAAAAAATTTTATTAAATAGAGAAATGCTTAAACTTTTAAATAAATATAAATTTATTTTATTCTGATTGATAGTTGATTTTTTAAAAATTTTTTTTGAGTAGAGAAAAAATTTTGTCACTCTCTTTATATATATATACTAATATCCTATTAATATGTAGGTTAAATATTAGAATAATAAAAGAAAGAAAACTATATATTACTATATACCTTTTTATATGTTTATATTTTGTTATGATACTACCAATAAGTAAGTTAAATATCAGGATAATATAAGAAAGAAAAACCATATATTAGTGATTGGACCCATTCAACCCGGGTAATCCGTCAGGCTAATCCAGGTAGACTGACGGGTATTTCCAGCCAATCACTGATGTTTGTTTACATCAAGTAAAATTGAATGTGTTAAAGTTTAACACATCCTATTTTACCCGATGTAAACAAACATCAGTGATTGGCTGAGAATACTCATTAGTCTACTTGGATCAGCCCGACGGGTCACCTGGGTTGAACAGGTCCAATCACTACTATATATTGCTATATACCTTTTTATATACTTACAGTATAACCTCAATATAATGAAGCTCTGGAGCTGGGGTGTTTGGTTCGATATATCAAGGTTTCAGTCCATTGAGGTATCTTACTATAACAAATCTATATATAATTTTATAAAATATTCAGTTTACAAATAATATCCCTTGATATAATAAACATATATATTTATTTATAAAATATTCGGTTTATATAATGTGTTTCAATATAAGAATTTGATTGATAGAGTTACACAAAAGTTTTGTTATACTATAAATATTTTGCTTTATCAAGGTATTTGTTATATCAAGGTAATTTTATTATAAATGAAAAAATTTTTTCTTTGTTATACAGTATATCAAGGTTTTATAATTAAAATTTGCTATATTGAGATATTTTTGTAATAAAAAATTTTAGCTAAAAAAAATCTTCACTATAATACCAAATTCGGTATATTGAGATTCATTATATCGAGGTTATACTGTATATTTTGTTATAATATAATCAATAAGTAAGTTGAATATTAAAATAATAAAAGAAAGAAAAACTATATATCACTATATGTCTTTATACAGACCAATATTCTTTTATTATGCTACCAATATATAAGTTAAATATCAGAATATATTATTATAATATGTATATCAGTATAATAATAAAATTATATAGACATATTCTGATAGTTATATATTTGACCTGTAATTACTATAGAGTCTACACAAAAACAGTAGATCTTTGAAGAACCATATTATTTTACCAACAATTACTTCAAAGATACTACATTTCACCAAAGCTATTTTACCAACAAGCTTATTTTATAGATAATTAATTTACCAACAAGTTTATTTAGTAGACAGTATATTTTATTAGCAGCTTATTTTATGACAAGCTTTTTTAAATCTAATTTTAACAACAATAACTAGAATTACTTTATCTGTAAAATAATCTGTTGGTTAAATATATTGTTTATGAAATAAACTTGTTAGTAAATTAATTATCTAAAAATAAGCTTATCAGTAAAATAGGTTCTATAAAATGTGATATCTTCAAAGTGATTGTCAGTGAACTAATAAAAATTCTATTTTGATATTACTATTATTATAGTACTTTATTACAAATACAAGGTTCTGCTTTGCTATTGTAGCCTTAGAGTCTAATCACCAAATAAAAGGTTCTTGCACTATGATCACTATTACATAATGAAAGACAAAGCCATGCTTAAAAAAAAAAACAAAACCTTAATATAAATGCAAATTCAAAAAATTAATTAGTAGTATTAGCTTTATACTATAAAATTTGAAATTAGTAATTATTAATATTAGTTGCTTCATAATAATAAATTTTCAAAATTAATAATCATAATGTCAATTTTGCATATGGTATGTAAAAATCTTCTTCCAAAAATGAATAAATGAAATTATAACCCTTACCAAAAAAGAATTTTGCAAAAAAAAACAGGATAAGCAATATAGAAAAAGTTGAAAACAACAATACCTACCACATTTTATATTACATATGCAACATGATCGTACTGGTATCTAAAACAAAAATAAAGGATCACTTCTTGGGTATACGATACACATAAAAGAATAAAAATAAAAATAAAAAAAATTCAACCTCGCAATAATACTAAGTCCATCACTTTGCTAATGGACTATAACTAAGATGATGCGTAAACCAGCATATTTTAATATTTAATATTGTAATTTTTTTTGTACACTATGAATGTATATAGATACTGTTAACAGAAAGTAACATAACCATTTCATCATAATGACACACTGAGTGTAGTTATAACATTCGATAGTAAAAAACTTAATAATGGATAAATGAGAATCATAGCTTTTATCAAAAAAGGATTTCAGGAAAATCAGCATAGGCGACATAGAAAAAGCCATACGTAACTGCACATTATATGTTACACATGCAACGTGATCGTACTTGGTATGATTTATTCTAGACATATGATCTGCAAAATAATTATGTCACGCTCAATAATAACAAAATCATGTATTGGACACAGCCAATCAAAAACATTTTAAAGGCTACATTTTGGCGGCGATTAGCGATTTATATAAATATATATATATAAATACAGAGATATAAATACAGAAATAGTAGAGATATATGCTGTATCACTTAATCAAGCCATCTGATTGGGTATTGAAAATATTTATACTTAAAATAGTTTTAGAATTTTCAACGCAATTGTTAGAGTATTGTTCGTGATGACCCAAAATACTACATCATCTTATAATAAAATTGAATTAGGGCATTACTTGCAAACCTTGAATTTAATAATACTGTTTCACAAATATCCAAGTCCTATGAAGTTGCCAGTGAATCTGAAAAGAACGAACTGAAGGCAAATTTTTTTCTTCTTCAACAATTTGCCAATAGTAATCATGTAATCATGTATAATGTTGCACATTGCTATATGTTTGGATTTGGGGTTGAAAGGAATGAACATGAGGCGTTTACTCATTATCAAAAATCGGTTGAAATGGGTAACTTGGATGCAATAATTAATGTTGGTCGTTGTTATGAAATGGGAATTGGAGTTAAAAAAGATGAGTATATGGCTTTTATTTATTATCAAAAATCTGCTGAAATAGGTGATCCTAAAGGATTATTTGATCTTGGTAGCTGTTATTTACATGGAATTGGAGTTAAAAAAGATGAATTTAAAGCTTTCACTTATTATCAAAAATCCGCTGAGAAGGATCTCCCTGAAGGAATTAACAAGGTTGGACATTGTTATGGAACTGGAATTGGTGTTAAAAAGAATAAATTTGAAGCATTCAGGCATTTTCTAAAAGCTGCAGAGAAGGATTATCCTCCAGCAATGCATAATGTTGGTTATTGTTACCAAATTGGAGTTGGAGTCGAAAAAAATGAACGTAAGGCATTTATTTATTATAAAGAAGCAGCAAATAGGGATTTTCTTCCTGGAATACATAATCTTGGAAATTGCTATGAAGGTATTGGAATTGAAAAAGATGAACGCATGGCATTCATTTATTATCAAAAGTCTGCTGACATGGGTCACCTGATGGGGCGTTTAATGTTGGTAATTGTTATCGAGATGGAATTGGAGTTGAAATAGATAAACATAAGGCATTCATTTATTATCAAAAATCTGCTGATATGGGATTTGCACCCGCAATTTATAACCTCGGATTTTGTTATCGATTTGGAGAAGGAGTTGAAAAGAATAAAAATAAAGCATTCAATCATTATTATAGCGCTGCTGAAATGGGTAATTCTGATGCACTGTTACAAGTTGGAAATTGTTATCGTTATGGAATTGGAATTGAAAAGAATGACAAGGAAGCGTTTATTTATTATGAAAAATCAGCTAAATTGGGAAATCGAGAAGGTATTAATCAAGCTGGATTTTGTTATAGAAATGGAATTGGAACATCGAGAGATTTACAAAAATGCAACGAGTTGTATCAAAGGTAATATCCCATTTTTAAGCAATCATTGCTATTTAGTAATCATTGTTATGTAAGTAAATTCACGGTATTTGTTTTATTTTGGCATATTAGAAATTTTCAGCCTTCAGGTAATTTATTTATTAATTTATTATTTACTAGCTCACTATTAAATCTAACCATTAAATTTTTAGTAACAAATAGCTGGATAAATAAAAATCCTGATATTGATGATGGTTTAAAAAAAATATTGATTAATAATCACAAATTGTTGTGGATTCCCTATAATAAATTAAATAATATTACAATGATAGGAAAAGGTGGATTTGCAACAGTTTATTCCGCTACATGGAAAGAACCGAATCAGGAACGAGAAAAATTACATGAAATAGATGCTAGTTATTATGAAGCATTTACTGGAGGGGTTTTATACAATAAAGTTGCACTTAAATTGTTATGTGGATCAAATATGTATAAAGAAGAATTTATAAATGAGGTATTTGTCAAATTATTTATATGCTTTCGTGCTTTATTCTTTATTAAAATTTTATAAATATTAAAGTTAAAAGCATACAGTGATATTGGTTATAAAAATCTTCATTCTTCCGATGTATTGGAATATCAAGAGACAATGCATCTAAAGATTATGTTCTTATCTTACAATACGCGCCAATGGGTTCTTTACGCAAAAATATTAATAAAATAGCATCAATGAAGTGGAAAGACAAGTTAAATTTATTACAATGTATTGCGTCTGATCTTCAGATAATTCATTCTGAAGGATATATTCACCGAGATTTACATAGCGCAAACATTTTGCAAGTCGACATATTTAATGCATATATTGTAGATTTGGGACTGTCAAAATTAGCTGATATAGGATCAGGTGACAAAATTTGTGGTATATTACCATATATCGCACCCGAAATATTGTACAATAAATTATATAGTAAAGCATCTGATATGTATTCGTTTGGTATCATAATGTATGAAATAGTTTCAGGTCATTTAGCATATCATAATGTTCCTCATGATATTCATTTATCACGTAAAATTTTTAATGGTTTACGTCCTAACATTCCTACACATGTACCAAAGTTGATTTCCGAATTAATTATCAAATGTTGGAGTTCTCAATCCGAGAGAAGACCAACTTCTGAAGAAATATACGATGCTATTTGTACGTGGAAGAATGATATTTTAGACGATAAACTAACTGAGTTCGTTGAACAAATAAAAAAGGCTGATATTTCACTTGAAAAAAGTTTTGTACCCAGCTCATCGGCAGCATTTCATTCCAAGATGCACCGTGAAGAAACTTACGCCAGAAAATTTAACACACTATCGTCACTTACTCTGATAAACAAGATTACCATTCAGGTATTCAATTCTTGATTTTATAATATTTGGATTGTATGCTGATATATAAGCTATGATCAAAATCTGTCATAGGGTTTCAAGTTTTTTACTTTCCGGATTATGCCTCTGAAAATATCTGATCAACAATGATGTATTATTTGTCGCTGAGATTTTGCAGGGGCTAAGTAATAAACTTGAAAGTGCGATGACTTCACTTGGCAGCATAAATTATTATTTTAATACTTACCATTTATTACTACTACTAATTGGAAAGGTTACCAATTTAGGTAAAATGACAGTAGAAGCTTACTGATTCCAGAACCATTTAACGTCCATGATTGAGAACTAATCTATGAATTAAAATTAAGCAAAACTCATTCTCGAAATTTCTGATATCTAAAATATTTTAAAAATTTTTATGTATTCGGATTTAATAATAAATCTTTTCAATAAATTTATCTTTCTTTGTCAGCAAACAAATTTATTGACTAGTCTATTCTCTAATACTATTTTATTTGTCAAAATGCGGGACGAGAAAGCTTTGTTTTAAAGTTTAAGATGGTAAACCAGCAATATTTATATCTCTACGTTTAGAATTGCAAGTTCGAACTAATAGAGCTAAAAAATTCCTTGGTGTTAGAAAAGATAAAATTAAGTTAGTATTGTATAAAGCACAGGCGTCCGCTCATACAATCACTCCTATATAATCACAAACACCACATAATCACAATTTTATACAGGTATTTTTTTAATATTAAAAATACTATAATATTATAATGACTATTGCTAACTTGCGTTAACGCTAATTTATAATCATTGATTAAAACGGAAAGAATTTGACCAATCACTGATAATAAAATCCAGGCAAATTTTCTGGAAATTAATAGTAGATCTCCCACAAAAATTTTTACCCCCACATGCTTTGTGCTACATTTTTCATCACGTTTCATTCCGATTACGTTCATTTATTGTTTACGATCAATCAAACCTTTTTTTTTGTTCTTTTTTCATCTCTCTTTGGTACTTTTTACATCGTTTTTTTGCTGACCTTTACATCGTTCTTTCAGTGATTTTTATGTCATTCTTTTGGTGCTTTTTACATCATTCTTTTGGTATGTTTTGTTATTTTTTTATGTGTTTTTTCAATGCTTTTTACATCATTTTTTGGTGCTTTCTTTCAATGCTTTTTATGTCATTTATTCAGTGCTCTTATATTGTTGCTTCGGTGCTTCTTTTGTCGCTTTTTGGTGATTTTTACATCATTTTTTGTGCTCTTTTCACCATTTTTTCAGCATGTTTTTTTTGTGTTTTTTGTTATTTTTTTAGCATATTCTGTGCTTTTTATGTGGTTTTCCTTGGTGCTTTTTACATTATTTTTTTATATCATTTCTTCTACTTTTAGGTCTTCAATGCTTTGTTTTGATACATTTTTAAGCATGTTTTATGTATTGTTTCTTTGTTGTTTTTATATTATTCTTTCATACCTTTTACATCGTTTTTGTGGTGTTTCTTGCATTGTTCCTTTGGTGCCTTTTATGTTGTTACTTTAGATGTTTTTGTTCTTTTTTTTAATAAATAAAAATACATCTGTTGTATTGAATAAATTTGTGTATAAAGTTTTTTTTATAAAATAAATTAACATTAATATGAACATTCACCTTAATATTAATATTAATGTTAATATGAATGTTCGCCTTAATGTTAATATTAATATTAATGTAAATGTTCATTTTAACAGTCTTAATGTTAATATTAACGTTAATGTAAACATTTGTCTTAATGTTAATATATTTTTTTTTAAGAGTCAAAGCAGTCATACTACAACTTTATTACTTAAGACTATGAAAGAGTAATTCGTATAAGTGAAATTACAATTGATATTCTAAGTTTTATGACCAATACTGCCTTATACTAAAGTGTGATTCATCCAGTTTCCAGTTGGACCTATGTGTGATCTGCCAAGTGCAGAAGCAGCCTCCTTGTTTCTTCTAGATCTACCTCAGATTTCGAATCCACAAATCACTGGCCAGGATCTACCAGCCCGTCATGACTATCTCTTTTCTTCAAATTTTTTCTACCTAGATCTTGGTAGAAAGACTAACTCATAATCTATCTACAATAAAAAAAAACCAAAAAAAGAGACAAATATAGAAAGAGAAAAAAGTAAATGAATATAAAGAGAAAATAATAAAGAGGGTAAAATATGCACTAACGATATAAAAGTAAAAAGAAAAAGATAGAAAAAACAAAAGAAAAGAGATCAAAGTCATGACCTATATACAAAAACGAAAGGGTGCACTATTATAACCTGTGCAAGGCTAAAAAATTATATACTAAAAGCAACGTTTGTATATCTCTATTGTAAAGCTTTGCCTTATCATTGGGTTTTTCTTTCCGACCATTTGACGTACTTCGGATAGTTTCGCTCCAGCACGTTTTAATCTGTATCTCAAGCCAGGTGCTGCTGTCGTCCATAGACCCGTATCTCAAGCCACCTGCTGCTGCTATTAGGAGTATCTTCTTCCTTATTAAAGGTTTCTTATCCAGGGCCCGATTTTGTATAGAGGTGCCGTATTTGTAAAACACATGGTTGCAGTCTAATAGGCTATCTGAATTTGGAATGTAAACAATGCTGATTTTTTGGAGGGGTAAGCTAAATCCCTACTTTTTTTGAAAAAATTTTGAAAAACTAGCAGGAAAGTGGAGATAAGTAAGAGAAAAGTCACTTGTTCGAGTAAAAGAGTGTGGCTTGAAAATAGTAAGTTCTTCACTTTTCCTAGTTATTTTGCAACAGGTTGCTTTGTCGACGGAGAAACACTATAATCCCCACCAAAATTTCATATACAAGGGCACACTTCCCTAGCCAGTTATTTTGTATAAAGATGCTTTCAGCTTGCATGTCAAATATATAAAGGAGTTCTCGTAAAGCACAAGAGGTTGACCTTTATAAAAACTGCACTGTTGTCTACTTACTACAGGTCTTTTCTATTTCTCCAGTATCCAAACTTAACTTTTCTTTTGTGAGAAATTTTGGTCCAAGTAATCATCAAGAAGAGTTGTATTTAATGTAGTCTTAATGTTAATATTAACATTAATATTAATGTTAATATTAATATTAATATTAAGATCATTAAAACAAATGTTTATATTAATATTAATATTAATGTTAACATTAATGTTAATATTAATATTAATATTAATGTTCATATTAACATTAACATTAATATTAATATTAAGATGTTCATTAAAAGTAAATACCAATCAAAGTACAATCATGTGGGGGTAAAATTTTTTGTAGGTGATCTATAGGCATTTTTCTAGAACCATGATCAGATGTATATTTTGTGTGTCATGTGCAAAATTATAATCTGCTCAGTTGGTAATCATATGATGATATTCATAGAAACTTCTAGTAATGATTTCTCAGTAACTACTTAAAAAAAGTACATTAAATTTAATTTGGAGTTATCAAGAAATCATCACTAAAAGGTTTAAGAAACCTTAAAATATCTTAAAAAAAGGAAAAAAACTAAAATTCTTTCTTTGAAATTTAAACAAAGATTTCTAGACAACCAACTATCTAAATTTAACAAATTTTTTTATAAAAAAAATTAATCAAATTTAAATAGCTGGTTGTTGAAGAATATTCGTTAAAAGTTATAAAAATTTGGCTACAGCTTATTTTTTAATAATATCTAAACTTTGAACAAAAATTACTTAATACTTACCTGGTAAAATATTTTTATTTTAGTTTATGAGATTGTAGAACTAAAATAAAAAAAATTAATTGAATTTGACCAGATAAGTGTTGAGTAATCTTTGTTCAAAGTTTAAATATCATTAAAAAATAAGCTGTAGCCCATTTTTTTTTAACTTTTTAATGAATATTTCTCAATAACTAGCTATTTAAATTCGATTAAATTTTTTTTTATTTTAATTTATGAATCCACAAAATTAAAATAAAAAAAAATTAATCAAATTTGAATAGCTGTTTGTCAAGAAATATTCATTAAAAGTTAAAAAAAAATTTTGGCCACAACTTTTTTTTTATAGATATTTAAACTTTGAACAAAAATTCCTAAACACTTATCTAGTCAAATTCAATCAATTTTTTTTTATTTTAGTTCTAAAATCTTATAAAATTAAAATAAACATAATTTGATTGAATTTAATCAAATAAGTATTAAGTAATCTTTGTTCAAATTTAGATATCATTAAAAATAGGCTGCAGCCAAATTTTTTACAACAACCAGCTATTCAAATTTAATTAAAATTTTTTATTTTAATTCTATGAACCCACAAAATTAAAATAAAAAAAAATTCGTCAAATTTAGATAGTTGGTTGTCAAGAAACTTTGTTTAAATTTCAAATAAAGAAAAATTTATCTGAGTTGTTTTTTTACAAGATATTTAAGATAGGACATTTAAAGATCACTGAACCCAGTGATCAACAATGATAATATATTATGACATTATTTGTTTACTAGAACTAAACAAACTAGCCTAAACTAACTCCTACCCTAACCCTAAACCCTAACCTAGGCCAAGTAATTGTTATGTGATATTGTGATGATCACTGGGTTTAGTATTCTTTAATCTTTCCTTAAGACTTTTTAAAACTTTTAGCAATAATTTCTTGATAACCACCAAACTAAATTCAATGTACTTTTTTTTATTTTAATTATACAATTCTTTAGAATTAAAATAAAAAAAAATTTTACTGAAATTGGTCAAGTAGTTACTAAGAAATAATCACTAGAAGTTTTAAAAAACTTCAAATTTTTTAATAGAATCTTCAATTGCAAAAGTTAATAGATGTTCTATGAACATTATCACATAATCACCAACTGAGCACGGATTACTAAAATTAGAAAGAGTTTAATTTAAATTATGTCTAATTTATCTTTCTCATAGTTTTAAGCAAATTTCAAACAAGTACTATACTGATTGTTTTAGATATTATAAGCTTTTGTATTGAATATATAAAAGTTTTTTAGTCTTTAAGTAAAATATGCAATATTTGTTGTATAATATATTATATTAATATAAACAGAGATTTGAGATTTAAATTATGTATCCAATTTTGCACATAACTAATAATTGACAAAACCTGGCACAGATTTTGGGATACTATTACTTACTAACCTTCTCTGCAAGATTTATACATCAAATTGTGATCAAACTAATACAAATATATATAAATTATATAAAGATGTTACAATAGTACTAAAAGCTACAATCCAACTATACATTTATAAAATCAGCACAATACCTAGTATCACCCTTCTAATATCTTCTTGCAAACAATAAAACTCACCTTATATCTATTTACCTATCTTTACTAACTACTCCATTACTAAAAACTTCTCAACAACAAATTACCTTATGGATCAATGATGACTGTTTCTAAAAAATAAACCAGTAGGGCATAAAAGGGAGTTCTGGGATCACTTTTTCGGTACCCTGGGTACCAAGTATTCATTTTGCTTTTTAGATC
>CAJVPY010005230.1:0-11682 GCA_910591965.1 Dentiscutata erythropus
AAAAAATTTAAATATTAAAAAAATTAGTAAAAATCTTTGCAGGCAAATTTGCCTGTGTTACAATTTAAGGGATAGCTTATGTTATAGTACTCTGTAAACTGGGGCATACTAATACTATTTGGTGCTGGGAGATATAGATATATTTGTGTCATTGCATAAAGGAATAAAAACCAGTATAGGTAGTGCAAACCCATAATTAGCCATCCAGAATTGATATAAGATCTACCACAGTAGCCTGAGAGAACCAAAACCGGCTTGGCAAATCTTGATTAAGGAAGTAGCAGATTGATCTAACCAAGTGCAACCTGATACTACAGGACAGATTCAACTGGATCCCAAAAATTGAAGAAGTTGTATGACAAAAGATCCTTTAGGCAAAAGGGATCTACCAACCTGGCTGCCAGGAACATCTAATAGTAACCTTTGGAAAAAAAGATCACGTGCTATAAAATTATAGACCAGGGATCAATCTTCAGACCTGAGTCTGAGAAACTCAGGTCTGGGCAGACCAATCTTTCTGGGCTTTCTGGATTTGAAAGTATAATAATACCAAAAGAAGTAGGATACAAAAAGTGATGGAATATAGTACAGGGATCTGTGAACCTTAAAAGGATAGAAGTAGATAATAGTAGGGGTTCAATAATTAGCTCTAACCCCAAGTACATGAATTAAAGCATGGCATAAATTACTATACCACTTTGGCAGGTTTACTTCGAGAATAAATTAGAACATACAGTTCCATCCTAAGTTTGGCTATTAATCTAGTGGTATTATATAAATCCACATGCTTAGTATATATAGTAAAGTTACATCCAGGTCTTAAGTCCTACACAGTGGAAATAAGAATATATTCAGAGGGTTTAAATGGGTACCTCATGTAGTGGGTGCAGATACAGCAGATAGTATAGAACCCTTAGCATAGTACTACCACTTTGGGCAGACTACTTAAATTAGGTACCAAAAATGCATGTGTGGCTATATATAAACAGCACCAGGATATAGGTGAGATTTTCCGGGTCACGTGACTTTTCGATCTCTGATCTACATCGCCA
The DNA here is from genome assembly GCA_910591965.1 of Dentiscutata erythropus. NCBI lineage: Eukaryota > Fungi > Glomeromycota > Glomeromycetes > Diversisporales > Gigasporaceae > Dentiscutata > Dentiscutata erythropus. Next base: position 1,053 of record CAJVPY010005230.1, read on the forward strand.
TGTTACTATTATAACTAATCAAATTTATTAACTTTGAAAAAAACTAATTTTTTATATTTATGCATTAAATAAATAATTTATTTTATATTTATATGTTCTCAAATTAATTAAACAATAAATTTATTCATAAATATAAATTGTTTGCTTTAAATACTTAAATTAATCATTATTTATACTCAACCAATAAAATCAAATATAGTAGTACCATAGTGCACTGACCTAAGTATCAGGGTACAATACAATCTACATATCAAAAATCTTACAAAGGACTGGATACAATATGCTATAGCAGGTCTGTGTTACAAAAAAAAATTTTCAGACATACACATATTCCACATTTACAATAAGCATCAGTGCACTATGGTAAATATTCATAAAGAGAAATAATACACTTAGATTAATAAATATTTCTAATACTTATATCACAAATAAAATGAAATTAAACATTTACCAATGAGTAGATATTTAAATAATGATGTTCTTACACATTAAAAAAGTAAATATTTATAAAAGTAAAGCGTATTTTATACACTTAAATTAATATAATAAATATTTATAATTATACATAAATAATCACAGATAAAGTTAAATAGCAAATATTCATGAATATGAATAGCTTATTTAAAATATTTAAATTAATAAATGTTATTCCTTTATACTTACACCTAAAATAAATTAAAAAGTAAATATTTGCGAAGATAAAGCTTATTTGATATACTTAGATTAATAAATATTTCATATACCTACGTATTAAATAAATATTTTAACTCTAAAATAAAATTAAAAAGTAAATATTTATAAGGTAAATGGCTTATTTTATACTAAGATTAATAAATGTTTCTTATACTTACGTGCTAAATACTATATAGTTGCGAAATAATGTGCAGGGGTGTAATTTCGAATTTTGGCCTTAATTCAGGCTGAGATTCAAAATAATGCTCTTGTGTATTATTTCGCGACTATACGGTAATAATATAATCAAATTGAATCGTAAATATTACTAGATGAATAGTTCGCCACTTGAAATAAAATTGAAAAAAAAAAGTAAATCTTAGTGAATATAAAATAGCTATACAAGTGAAATTAAATAGTAAGACATGTAATAGCTTGTGTTAAATAATCTAATAAACATTCTTTACACTTGCATTCTAAATACAGACTTAAATTAATCAATCTTCTTTACACTCACCTAAAATAAAACTATAAAATGTAAATTTTTATGAAAGTAAATAGCTTATTTGTATATTTAGATTAATAAATATTCTTTATACTTACACACTAAATGATTATGAATAAAATTAAACCATAATAAATATTCATAGACATGATTTTAAGTACTTTAATGTTCTTTATATATACTCTAAATAATTTTAAAAGGAGTAAATCTTCAAGAAGGTAAATAGTATACAGTCAAACCTCCATAAATGCAATGTGTACAGACTAGCTTCAATTGTGCATTTAGGGAGGTTTGCATTTAGAGAAAGCCAATCAAATTGCAGCTTTTAATGTTTGATCTGCAGGTTTGTATAACACAACTTGAATACTGAATTCTGATTGGCTACATGCATTTGGGGAGATTAGTATGATATAGAAAATCTTTTGAATAAACGTGTATTTGCAGAATATAGAACGTGCATTTAGCACTAATGATTTCTTACAGCCAGGCCAGAAACGTGCATTTAGAGAGTTATTGCATTTATGGAGGTTGTATTTATGGAGGTTTGACTGTATTTATACACTTAGATTAGTAAATGTTTTTTATACTTACATATTAAATGATCATAAATATTCATGAACATGATAGTATTTTACACTTATCCTAAATAAATAGTAATCTTCATAAATAGATTTATGCAAAAATACTACTTATACTTACTAAATTATCGTGAACAATTTATAATCAAATTGTGGATCACTACTTATCTATACAATTACATGAATTTCATCAGATTGTGCGATTGTATATAATAATATTTAGCGCATAGTGAAGATTATGTAAATTGCACATTCATATTGAATTTTTAACTAAAACTTACAATCACTTTACAATCACATATTCAGATAACAATCATGTGATTGATAGGTGAGTAGTAGTCTACTACTTTGGTCAAAAATAATCATTTCGCAAAATCGCAATAAATCATAAATATTCGTGGATATGATAAATATTCTTTCACTTACTCTAAATAAATTTAATAAAAAATAAATCTCATAAGCTTATTTATACACTTATATTAATAAATATTTCTTATACTTATACACTAAATAATTGTGACTTCTATGATTAATTTTTTATATGATTAAATTATTCTGATTGTAATTTTGATCATTAAAGCCAAACAATTTATCATTAATCTCAGCTTTAGCAATCATTACAATTATTTAATCATATAAAAAATTAATCATAGGTCACAAAATGATGCAAACCACAATAAATCTGACAGGTTCTATACACTTATTCTAAATAAATTTAAAAAAAATCTTCATGAAGATAAATAGATCATTTATACACTTAAATAAATCAATGTTCTTTATACTAGCACACTATTGATTATAAATAAAATAGTAAATATTTATGGACATAATTTTAAAAAGTGTAAATGTGAGATCTGCAGGTCAGTAGTGCAGTGGTTAGCGCTCCCAGGTCTCAAAACGCAAGGTTGCGAGTTCGAAACCCACGGGAGGAATCTTTCTCAGCCAGAACTACGTTTAGGTCACAAGCTGTGAACATAGCTATATAGAGTCATGCGGTATCCAGAAAAGGAAAGAAATTTAACAAAAAGAAAGTCATTAATATGAGGAACCCCGAATTAGGACTACGGCTTAAAAACTGAATAGGAATTAAGACGTGTAGCACCAAGCTAATAAAAGAAAGAACCTGCTTGTTTCTGCAAGAGGCCCCTTTTGACCGGATGGACCCTGGGTAGGCTTAGGTGGTACAACCGTAAGAGGAAGTACCGGTGAATACAAAAAGTATACAGGAGTATATCTGGACCCCAAAACCGGCCATGGAAGTAGGTTGGACAAGACGAAACTGGAAAACACAGAGACGAAAAAAGGAAAATATTTGCAGAAAAGAGATAAATGTAGGATCTGTAAGTTTGAGTATGGAATTAGAAAAAGTGTGAAAGTCGCAAAATAGAAAAGGTGAATGATGAGGCCGTGTTGAAGGTGGGGAACTGCGGACCTCAGAACAGGGGCCCTACACCGCGGAATCAGAGACCCAGGCTACTAAGGTAGACTTACCAAACACATAGTATTAAGAGCTGGGGAACACCACTGTTGGTAGTGATGTATATAGTACTTAATATGTAACTTAAATTCACTGTAATATGTATAAGACCTTAATAAAGATGCCACCAGCATTCTGACTGCTTTAGGCAGTTCAGAGAAATTAAAAAAAAATATAACTTGGATTAATCAATATTTCTTATTATATACTAGATGATCGTGAAGATAAAGTTTGGATTTGGTTATCCGTTGGATACAAATTTAATAGTAAAATCCGTTGGATATCTGTTAAATTTAATATGAAAGCGGATAAAAATGAATGACTGGATCCAAACTCTTTATATACTAAATGGAGCGTAGTCAGTTAAAAGGGGGCTTATGGCATTTTTTGCAAAAATGAGTTAATTATACTATCATATTGTAACATAAATGTTAGAACCTAATTCACGTATATATGTATTACTCACATCACAGCTATCATGTTACGTCACAGCTGTCACATGAATCACGTGACACCGATAAACCCACTTAGACCCTTAACCGATCACCTTTATTTTATTTAGTATAGATATTTTTATTCTATTTTATTATTTATTAGAAGATATATATATCGATGTAGTTCTGCCACAATGCATAACATTCATTACACATAAATCATTACGCATAACAATCATTACGCATAAATCATTATGCATAAGATTGTTATACATACCCCGGGTCAGTATCCAGTTTCATAAATTACATCTAATAATATTAAAAAAAGTTAAGTATTAGTGAAAGATAGAGTTATATAAAAAGACCTAGAAAAAGATCTTGTAAAGGCATCTTCTGTGCCTTATATACTTATCCTTTAATAAAAAATCCCAAAAGTTCTCTTTTAAAACCCAAAACACTTGGAGCATCATCTAATCGATTATACTTGGCGACAACGACAAAACCGGTTTGCCTAAAAAAGAATTAAAAGCAATTCTGTTTATAAATTATCCATGATTGTGTATCTTCCCAGAACCTAATTATAATACCAAATTCAACGCCCAAACCCGATTTGAAATTTTTTTTACTTTATCAGAAGACTCAGAGAACGCCACAATTTCATCAGACTCAAACATGTCCACCAGCCCACAAGCTGAAACTTCTACTGCTGCTGTGGCACAAAGGCAAAAATGTCCAGAAAATCAGAGTGCTAGACCTGAACTCAAGATGACCTTATTAGTTTAGAAGATCCTAGGACACTAACAGAAGTACCAGAAGACCAACCAATTCGATACATATATTCTTCCCCAATGCCTTACCAAATTGAACACGAAGATACCAATTACGATTTCAACAAACAACTTGTAATCCACGACCTGGAAAACTCTGTTCTGCTTTTACCTTTGCATAACATCGTGGTGGATAATCTCTACAGATGTAATGTAATGATTATCAAGAAGAATATGAAGATTGATATCTTCACCGAAGAACCGAAAGAACCTACGCCCATGGATATCAAAGACTCCAAGTCGGTAATGAACCTATAGTAGACCTATTAGAACCGGAGACTGGGCCGGAAGAAAACCACTTCCTACAAACACCCTACGTACAATTTGAAGATAGTCCACCCCATAAAGAATTCTTCACACTTCTACTCAAACTTCACCACTTCAAATATGTCTGGTAAATAGGCAACCACAACCTCCATGCTTTAATTGACCACCTCAACCTCAGCCACAACCAGCTCCTGGAGCCACTGCAGCAAACCTGATAAAGCAACTACTACAAAGTATGAATAACCTCATACTTGCTATGAGAAATAATGCGAACCAGCCCCGAGAAGCCAAAGTAGTCAAGTTTCCCACCTTTGGTGGTGGTGATCAAGACCCTTCACGTGGCTAGACGAATTTGACGAGGCGTGTATTGCCAATCACATTTCAGAGCAGAGGAGATTTGATATCCTACCCTTGCACTTAAAAGGGACAGCTTATACATGATGGAGAAATACAGCATACAACATATGAGCATGAGACGACTGCACCTAACTACAACATTCCTTTGTGTACCTGTTCCAACAACAGTTCTGCACCATGCATCAACAGAATCGATGAGTGTCTGAACTTCGGTCCAGGCAACAAGAATTGGGCAAAACAGTAGATGAATATTATAATGCGTTAGAAAAACTTTACTACAAAGCCAACCCTATGTGACAATATCCTCAGATGGACCGTATTAGGCAATTCGTCGATGGGTTGAGACAAGAGTTAAGAGAACCAGTAAAGATGGAATGCCCTACAACAGTCCAACAAGCCGTAGAGAAAGCGAAAGCTGCAGAAGCAGCGTACTTCTGGGAGGCCCACTAAGCTCTTATTCACTAAAGAGAAGCTACCTAAATAGAGAAAGTCCTGTAAATAAAGAAATAAATAAGTTAAAGAAAGCCATTTCTAACAGTGGCTGTTACGAATGTGGAGGCCGTGGTTATATTGCAAGAGAGTGCCCCACGTGGACCAGACGGGCCTTTAATAACAATAACAACCATGGTACAGGACGTTATCAACAGACCACCCAGTAGAATAGATCTGGAAAAACAAATAATAATCAGAATCATGCTGGAATAGCTCAATACAATAATTGGGTCAATCATAATAATGGTAATACACATAATGAAAGTAATACTACCCAAAATAGGAACAACAAAAATCAAACTTACTTTGCCCTGTCAGCTGAGGATCTAACAGGAGCAGCCATTAGAGAGCATTTAAACTAGTCTGGGCCACTTCTCGCGAGGGTGAGAATAGCGAAGAAGAAAACTTAATAGACCCCTCAAATGAAAATTTTAGTTTATTAAACCAACCAATACCTACGGAATTACTGTTATCTTTGGTATTAAATAGTAATATAGAAGTGCAGGACATTTCTCCTCAACCCATAGAAGTAACCTATTGCGAGGCTACTGTGGACCAGTATCCAATTTATTTGATTTTAGACATGGGATCCAGCAGAAGTCTGGTATCCCATGAATTCCTAAAGAAAATTGGAAAAGATATCAATAAACCTTCGACAAGGAATTTAGTGGACGTACATAGACAAAGAAAGTACCCATTAGGGGTGGTTGAGAACTTACCCATCCGGGTAAAAGATGTGGAAATACCGATAGATGTAGAAGTAACAGGAGCTCGTGACTATACTGTAATAGTAGGAACTGATTAGCTGGCTAAAGTAAAAGGAAATATAAATTTAAAAGATGGAATTTTGGAATATGAATGGAAAAACGAAAAATATAGAATGCCTATTACCTGCTGGAAAAGGATGACATATGATTAAGGGATGCCAACGTCATTAGAAAACCAGAAAAATCGGGCAAGTAAGAGCAATGATAATAATGAAGTGAAGAGGAGTATGAACTTAATAAACCTGTAGAGAAAAGAAGTTACATTGTACAGGGGAATGAGGACGAACCCTCTATTATAGAAATAGACAGAAGTAGGGTTAAAATCGAAGAAAACGAAAAAACAATAAAAGACTATAGAAGGTTGAGAGATGAAAGTAAGGAACGATTTAATAATAGAAAGGCTCAACGTCGATGGAATGGCCCGAATGCTATATGTTGGTGTGAAAAATGTTTAGATAAAATAGAAGACGAATGCAGTGACTGCAAAGGAATAATAGAAGAGATAGAGACTTTAAAATGTCTAGTGGAAGATTTAAATGAAGAGTTAGGCATAGAAAAAGATGGTAAGGGCATCGGAAAATTGGAAGAGAAACAACAAACAAAAGTGAGAGAGTTATTAGACGCAAACGATGATTTGTTTGCAGAAGGATTGATCCAACTAGACAGAACAAAAATCGAAGAACATCGAATTCTACTGATAGAAGATGCCCACCTAATTAAACAAAGATCCTATCGCATATCCCATACTGAAAATGAATTTATCGAAAAAGAGGTAGACCAAATGTTGAAGCATGGCATAATTCAGAAGTCAGATAGTCCCTGGAGTTCTCCTGTGGTATTTGTGAAAAAGAAAAATAGTAAGACCCGATTTTGCATGGATTACCGAAAGTTGAATACTTTAACATGGAAAGATTCATACTCATTACTATGTATAGATAATATCCTGAGTTTTCTGCACAAATCAAAGTGGTTTACAACTTTATATTTGGCTAGCAGTTATTGGCAAATCGAAATGTGCCCTCAGGATCATGAAAAAACCACCTTTGTAACCAAGAATGGGTTGTATGAATTCTTGGTTATGCTGTTTGGATTGACAAATGCATCGGAAACATTCTAGCAGCTGATGAATAAGATCTTAAAAAAGTTATTGTGAAGTTTGTACTTGTGTACCTCGATGATATCAATGTATACTCAGAAACATTTGAGGAACATTTATGCTACCTTCAACAAGTCTTCAACCTCCTAAAAAGGGCCAGATTACGTCTGGGAAAAGATAAATATCATTTTTTTTAAAAAACAACTGGTATTTCTAGAACACGTTATGAGCAAAAAGGGTATCGCCCCAGACCCAGAAAAAATCAAGAAAGTGTGAGACTTTCCTACCCCAACTAATCTTATGGAGCTTCGAGAGTTTATTGGTCTATCCTCGTATTACAGGAAATTTATCGAAAATTTTTTTAAAATCATATATCCGCTGCACAACCTATTAAAGAAAAATGTCTCTTTTGATTGGGACGAACAATGCACGAAGGCCTTTGAATGATTAAAACAGAGACTAATAACGGCACCAATTCTGAGACACTCTAACTTTCAGGAGCCTTTTATACTTCATACAGATGCCTCGTATAAGGGATTAGGAGCAATACTAGCTCAAAAAGACAATAAAAAAGAATACGTAGTTGCCTATGCAAGTCAAGGACTAAACGGTCCCAAAATAAATTACTCGGCAACAGAAATTGAATGTTTAGCCGCTATTTAGGCCATGCAATATTTCTGTCTCTATATTTATGGGAAAAAATTTAAATTGATAACAGATCATCAAGCTCTTAAATGGTTGTTGTTTAACCCAAACCCTACCAGAAGGCTAGCCCACTGGATTATGATTGCTGCCGAATATCTGTATACTATATAATACAGAAAAGGTTCCATCCATGCCAACATGGACGCTCTGTCAAGAATTCCTCACAGACTACTGTGAGGAAAAAAAAGTGAAAAATTAATAAATATACAAAGCATAATAAATAATAATAAGATTACTAACAATCTTCAAAGTCTTTAAATTAAAATCCAGACCCAATCCAGCCCAGGTTACCAGTGTCCTGGCAATTTTAAGATTTAAAATAATAAGAAACTAGGAATAATATATATAAAAAAAAAAAAAAAGTATGGATCTACAGTACTATCAACAACTTAAGCTATACCTCAAAACTGCAGAAGTTCCTGAGCACCAAGATATATTTCAACAAAAGAAATTTAGAAAACAAGCTACTTATTACTGCATTTATAAAGACCTTCTTTATCAAAAAAATAAAGATCAGTGTGGACCCCTAATCAAAGAAACCAAATTAGAAAAGGTGCTATATAGACTCCATTCAGACATCACGGCTGGATATTTTGGGGTAGAATCGATCTACAATAGAGCCAAAGGAAAGTATTTCTGGCCACATATGTACAAAATCATTTCTGATTATATACAGATCTATGATGTGTGCCAATGACAAGGAGCCTCTTGACCTCATATAGAATTATATCCCCTAAGAGTCAGAGGACCTTTCGATCGGGTAGGCATTGACATAGTGGGCCTATTCAAAGATATCACCAAGAGTAACAATAGATACATAGTCATAGCCACTAAATACTTGACAAAGTGGCCAGAAGCCCACGCTATTTCTAACATGACCGTACCCACTATCGCCAAGTTTATTTACGAGGACATTATTTGTTACCACAGCTGTTCTCGAACCCTACTATCAGATCAAGGCCATTCCTTTTGTAACGAGATTGTTGATGCTTTATGCAAAATAATGACCATCTAACATAAGTTAGCAGCCGCCTACCACCCCCAAACAAATGGCTTAACTGAAAGATTCAATAAAACTTTGTGCTCCACTTTAGCAAAGTTGGTGGGTGACCACAAAACTACCTGGGATACTCTATTACTGGCAGCTCTTTTTGCATATAGAACCCTGCAAAATTACACTACTAAATATAACCTCTTTTATAGCAGACAAGCTACGGTACCTCTAGATCTACAACTGAAAACTGGAAATGAAAGCAAATGAAAGCCCAGAAACAACACTAGAACAGGCTCTGGACCAGCATATTGAAAAGATCACTAAACAGTTAAACCAACAACGACTGCAAGCACAAACTAATATTAAAAACGCACAAGAAAAGCAAAAAGGATACTATGATAAGAATATAAAGTCTATTGAATTTAAAATCGATGATCAAGTTCTTCTTTACAAATCTGCAAACGAAAAAGTATACAGTAACAAACTTCGAGAGAAATGGAAAGGCCCCTATTTTATTTATGATTATGGAGCTCCAAGAACCTACAAGCTAAGAACGATTGAAGAGAAAGTCTTTAAAAACTTAATAAATACAGATTGACTTAAGAGATACTATAATCGTCCCAACTGGGAACCAATGATATTTGTGTAAAAAAAAAAAAATCGAAGTTTAAAGAAAGAGCACATTGGAGCTTACCGATTAGACACTTAATATTACACTCGGAGGCCTTGTGATTTAAAGGAGAGGGACATGTAATATAAATGTTAGAACCTAATTCATATATACATATTACTCGCATCATGGCCATCATGTCGCGTTACAGCTATTATATGACACCGATAAACCCACTTAGACCCTTAACTAGAGTGTCCAGGATTATGCACCGGTAATTGCAAAATTATGCGTGTGGCAAATCGTAAATTATGTGAATTATGCGGACCCCAGGATTAGAGTTAAAAGGTTTTGCTAACCAACCAAATTTCAAGACCAGCTATAATGTTTAGATGAGACCAACTTGATTCTGTGTTTTAAATTACCTCCTCTCCCTCCTGGAGAGGGTGATTGACTATATCATATATAAAATTTATTAGAAGGAAGGTGAGGAGATAATGTAAAATGCAGAATCAAATTGGTCTTGCCTTATAACTAAAAAATTAGTCTATAAAACTAATTTAAGTGTTGTAAAATTTATTATATAAATAATATTTTTGAACTCTAACTTAATTGCAAGTTTCTTCTCTAATCTAAAAGCACGAAATTTTTACTAGAAATTTTTAGTTTTTTAATTTGTCTATGTCAAAAATTACAAGTATGTACTTAATAACCAATATGTAGTGTGTTGGCATATAGTAGTTATACCAATGCTATAAAAGTTCCAGTATACATAATCAATAATTGTTGCTACATTCAGATATATTAATTTTAAAGAGCAAATACTAAGATAGTTTAACCAGCATTATT
>CAJVPY010005231.1:0-11682 GCA_910591965.1 Dentiscutata erythropus
TAACACGATATCAAATTTTCTTTATTTTTTTGAAAACTACAGGTCTTATACTATCTAACCATATAGGTATTAACAATCTATCTTCTAACAATTACGAACAAACGGATTTTCAACGAATTCTTTCGCTTGCTGATCATTACTAAAAATGATCGACAGCCGGTGACTTTTGTCAGGGGAGTGTACATAAATGTATTAAATGGTAGATTTTCAATACCTACTTGTAACATGGCATGGGTTTGACTAATTCATGAAAAAACATGGGGCAACAGGTTTATTACGGATCTTAAAGAATTCCAGATCCTGAATTAAGCTAATTAATATTAATAGCTTATTAGTATTTAAAAATATGTATATAGCAATAATATTATTACTGTATATATACTATTCTTACCGTTGAGCATTTAAGAAAATAAATTCAATAATTAATTTGATTATTGGAATATTTTCATTATTTGAAAAAATTTTGGCTAATTCTTAACCGCTTTTGGAGAATCGTTAAGCAAATTTTCTATATAAAAAAATCGAACAAGGTATAAGAAGTATGGTTTAATCCAAATAACGAAATTAAACCAGCTATTCCAGCAAGTTTTTATGAACAATGGAGGCAATTGTAAATTAAGTTCAAAAGATTCTGAAGATGAATCTAATGAATTCGACGAAGCAAGGTTTGAAGAAAGGAATTTTAGCCATCTTCTTTTATGAGCGGGGAAATGAGAAAAAGCATCTTTGATGTTGGAAGTTATACATGTGAGAAGCTTAAAGTTGTCGAAAGATATCCAGCAATCCCCAATTAAACTTAAAATATGAGCAAAACAACAATTGTGTTTAAGTTGGGCATTAAGTGAACTAATACATCTGAATAGACCTTTTTCATATGTGCGGCATTATCACTAATAAATAAAATAACATTAGAAAAAGGAATTTCATAAAAATTTAAGGCTGATAATATTGGTTGTGAAATTGTAGAGATTAACACTATCTAGATATTCGGTTTTAACCAATTTAGTTTGATTGTGAAAGCTAAATAAAACATTAACAACACTACGTCCGCAAGCATCAGTCATCTCATCAATCGTGATTGAAATAAGTTGACTAATTAAACTATTTTTTAATTTGTCTACTTCACTTTGGAAAATTTGAGGAAGATAATGTTTGCGCATTTGATTTGCGCTGACGATCTTATCACCTACAGTATAATATTTGATAATATACGTGTTATACTATATTAATTTAATTTAATTTACCTTCAGTGCAATATTCTTTAAAAAATGATTGCAATTTATTAATTTTTTCTAATGGGATATCAGCTTCGGCGAATGCTTTGGCCAATGCTATATTAATATCTTGTTTTATTATATTACTTGAAGACGCTTCTATAACACTTTTTTTATTTTTATGTGATGCTGAATTAAGGTGATTGTTGATTATGGATTTTCTGGCATGATTAGCAACTGTTTTGCAAGCGATACAAAACATTTTATTATTTGATTCATAAAAATCTTCTTTATAGTCGTTTGAGTTTATACGTTCTAAGGCGGTAAATTTGGTTTTTCCCATCGTTAAAAATTAAAGAAAAAAAATTATTAAACGTTCTAAATACTTAAATATTGATATTTTAATAATTACTAATGTTCAAAATTTTATTCAATAATTTGATATCAGTGATATCATAACAATTACATAACAATTACAACAAAGACGATCGTGTGATCACAAATCACTATTGTGATTCACTTAAAATTCGTCGCATAATGCAGCATAAATCACCTAAATATAGTAAAAATTGGTCGCATTTTATGCGTCTATTATGTAATCGCATCTGTCTGTGGTCTCTAATGGTAATATGTAGATTTTATATAGGATTTAACCTCATTATTTGTCGCATTATTTTGTAAAGAGCGATATCTTTTAGATTTTGATCAAAAAATTTTAAATTATAATCCTGTCTGACTTCATGTAACTCTGCTTATGTTAAAAAATTATCTTTTATCATGGATAAAATTGGCATTTTGTCATTTACAAAAAACCATTTTCTGCTTTGCAATCAGTAAACTACTTATTTGTTTATAACATGTAATTTTTTTGGACACTATTCGCGGTTAAAGAGCATAAAAAATAGTAAGTGTTGAAAGTTGATATAGTATTTTTTATAATGATAGAATACAGCCAGTTTACGTTAAAAGATTTTGTATCAATTAAATGTCTATTAAGTTTCTAACAAATATTGTAAAGCAACTTATTTCGGTTATAATTGGTTTAGGAGATCACGAGTTATTGTTATTTTTCTCTTCGAAGCTATCTGATTTTTCCTATTAAATTTTTTTCTACTGCAGTTTGCCGCTTAAAAATATTTTAGTGGCATGTTAGGGTGTGAAATAAATGCTATTTATTTTTAGTATATGGTATGATAAGATGCCAAGTAAACTAAACAACGTTTTAAATAGTATGTTAAAATGTAAAAAAAATGGATGTTAAAATATAAACATTCGCTAGTTTTTATTTTTATTATTTTATTTTTATTTTTACTATTTTATTTTTAATTTTATTTATTTTATTTTATGTTATTCAATATAATGTACTTAGATTCCCTTTAAAATTTTTATAAAATATTGTTTTTACAAAACGCAATAAATCGTACTTTTATTTTTAATCATTAATAAACCGAATATTTTATATATAATTTATAAATTCTTACATAAATTCCGTGACCTGATTGTAATCATGGGACTCACAAACAAAATTTATAATCACCCAAAGACAGGGACGTTTAAAATTATGGATCTAATCCATAATTTTTATAATTTTTGATGAATCTTTGAAACTTTGGGATGACGTAATTTTGGTAATTCATAATCATGTGATGTGGGCCATATAATGAAAATTTAATTTCTTAATGCCAAAAATTTTTATGTTTTAACAAAAAAATTTCTTTACAAAATTTTGTATATAATTTTGAATTATGCACTCTATAATTGTTTTAAAGCTTTGTTTTCCACATTAGAATAGTTGTTTTTGTTATTCATGATCTTGAAACTTGATTGGTTCATAAGATTATAAAAATTGATTTTCGGTTTGTTATCATTCTCACATTCTCATACTTTCCACGCATAATCATGACAGCCAAACTTTTCGAGCAACTTTCTAGCAATTTAAATGAACTTCTTGAAAATAGTGAAGAATACAATGTCGTTATTGAAGTTGGTCATGAGCCAAATATTCATGCATTTAAAGTACACTCAAACATTCTAAGTTCTCGTTGTTTATATTTTAAAAACAAATTATCTGCAATCACTTATGATGACAATAATGTGAAAATAATAAAGCAGGCTGATGTTTCCATTGAAGTATTCAATATTTTCATTAAGTATGTATTAATAAACGTAATATTTACAAAAAATAACTTTCAAAATTAATAAATATTTTATATACAAAATTATAGGTATATTTATAATGGCATAATTTCTTTAGAAATGATCAATACCTCAATTATCTTTGAACTTTTAATCGCATCGTGTGAATTTGGTCTTGAGGAATTGATTAAGCATATACAATTATTTCTAATTGAGAATGAAACTTCTTGGTTGCGCCACAACTTTTCTCATGTTTATCAAGCTAGTCTTAAGAAGAATAATCATTTGAAAAGCTTACAACAATTTTACGCAAATATAATTGACAAAAATCCAAACATTATTTTTGATTCTGATGACTTTCTTAATCTTTCAGAATATATCTTAATTTCTATCTTAAAGCTCGATAATTTACAAATTGATGAAGGGAAAATTTGGGATTACATTATTAAGTGGGGAATTGCTCAAAATCCTTCTCTACCTCCCAACCTCGATTAATGGTTTGATGAACACTTTTTAATTTTAAAAATCTCTCTTCAAAATTGTCTTCCTTTAATTCGTTATTTTCAAATATCTGGTGAAGATATCTTTGAAAAAGTTCGACCTTATAGAAAAATCCTTGATCCTTATTTGTGGGAAGATATTATGTTAAAATTTATGGCTCCAAATAAGATTATTACTTCACATATTTTACCTCCTCGCATTAATTTACCTACGATATCATCTCCCTACAGAAAATACATCAGAATTAAGACAAAGTGGTGGTGAAATTGTAGATTTAATGGATATTGAACCAAATAATGCGTTTACATTGAATAATCATGGATTTATATATTTAAAGATGAAAAAATATCATGAACCATCTACGAATTTAAACAAATCATTAGAAATTGGACCGGATGATGAATTTGCATTAAGGATTTGTGGTGTTACTTATCGCATGGAAGAACGTCAATTTTTTTTGTCTATTAAGGTAATTATATGATGAAATTAATAATAAATTTATATTGATTATAATATTTTTAAACTTATTCTCAATTTCCATCATTATTGCATTAGATTATAACTCCAGATGTCTTTGAACGTCATCAAGGGTTTGATCTCGCAAATTTTGACAATCCAAAATATCCACTATCTGAAATTCCACATTTTAAGGTCTTGAAAAACGAAACATATGGGGCTTTCAAGTCTATGGTCGCTCAAAAATTTGGGATTCTAGCTGAGCAAATAAGATTCTGGGTTTTTATAATTCGTGAAAATTATACTGTTAGACTAGATACCCCATTAACAGCCAATTTTCTTCCAATGAGTAAGTCTTATTTAAACTATGATTCTTTTTTTTTTCGTCATTTCAGATTTCATAATAAACTTTATTTTTTGTAATAAATAGCAATGGAAAAAGTTCACAAGAAGATTTCTGTAAAACAAAATAATTTGAGATTGAATATGGAAGTGACAGATAGTCCCATTGACGGCAAAGTAGTACTTAGTATTTAAAAAATTTATTATATATATTATATCTTATTAAACATGTTATTTACTCAATTGTTGTTTATTTAATATTCAGCTATGGTTTCCAATGATAGAAAATAATTCATATAATAACCGTATGATGATTTTTGTCAAGTATTTTGATCCCGATACGCAATCTATAGAGTATATGAATTTAAATTTTGTATTATTAATCCATTCAATATGTGTTAATTCAAATTAACGTACCTGAGTTTAAAATTTTTGCCGATTAAAATGTAACATACTTACGTCAATTAAATACATTAATACAAGCGTTTAGTAAATTAGATTGATTATAAAAAAAACATTCTTTATTATTTTATCTTCCATAGTATGGCTTCAATTCTTTGCTAGTTTTTTTCGTTTCTTTCATTTCAAAGCTTTCAAAAAATCGATAGAAAAACGAAAGATATATAATGAATCGTCCAAAGTATGATCGTTGTCTGGCTATTTTACGAAACCCAGCAAGTAAACACAAAAATTCGAACTTTAAATATTGGGTCCTTAATACCTTTAAATTAATTAATCGTGGTAGGAAATCTACATATTATTCAGAACCAACAAGTGATTTATAAACTTAATGTATAACTAAAAAACGTGTGTTTAATTTGAAACCTGGTGATTCGATTCCTGATATTGATAGGCAAAAAATGGATAGACGAGCATTGTTCATATCAAGTTTGGAATTTTGGATACATGGTTTTCAGCAATCAACCCCTTAGGTAATCCTGAACTTGATGTAATTTCAATGGGCAAATTTATTTCTTTACGAAATGCTGGTGTTCAACAAAACTTAACCTGACCACTAAATATTACAAATGAACCATCCAACCAAGAAACTGAACAAGGTTTAAAGAAAAATTATGACTATCATTGTAATAAAACAAATTGTGAATGTAGGAATTGTCTTGTCGTAAAAATAATACTCTTTGTACTTTTTGTTGTTGTTGCATTCGCCGAGGTACATGCAAAAGTGATATAGCGCTTAGTGTTGTTTAAACTTCAACATGTGGATTTTATTTTTTTTTTTTAAATCGATAAATTCATACCGATATCGATTAAAATATGTAGTACTTTAATTTACAATTTCGAAGCTACGGAAATTTGAAAGTGACATTAACATATATACTACATTTACAAAACTCTAAATTTTGGTATTAAGGATAATAACCTGTATATTTTTAAGTTTATATAAATTTCTAAAACAGTAAATAAAGTTAAACTAGATAATTTTAAAGAAAGTTTTGAGAATGAAAAAAAAACTAAAAATAAAATAATAAGCAACAAAAATAAAAAATAATAGAGTTAATAAAAATAGCTAGACAAAAAAAACTATGTTAACTATAAATTTGATTTATTTATAAACTAGCCAAGTCAATTGTTACTTAATTGTTTACTATAATTTTACCAATTTGAAAATATTACTCATTTAAAAATCGGCACAAAGAATAAGTATAAAAAAAAAAAAAGCAAAACAAAACACAATAACAATTTACTATAACATGATCTAACAGAAAATATTCAAGAATTATTAAGAATCAATATTAAAAAATAGATTATTGAAGAAGTACACCTGAAAAGAAGTAAAACAGAAAAAAATATAAAGAATAAACATACTTATATAAAGATCTCAGGAATGTTAATCTAGCAATTTACTTCTGAGCATTTAATTTTGCTGCAAACCAAAAAAAAATATGTACATACAATTGTGTAATTAAAGGTATCATGTAATGCAATCAAGTTATATGCCATGGTATTTATCAAACAGTATATGGTGCGGGACATCTAGTCACATCAAAGCGCTGAATTTCAAAATGTATATATAAATATATATAGTAGTGTTGAAATTTTAATAATTAGGAATTTTTAAAAATTATATAATGTTTAATAGTGCTAAAATTTTTAAGAGAGATTGAATAAAAATAAAAAAAAAAAAAAAGAGAAATTAAAGTTTGATAAAAAAATTTGTATATTAATTAATCTATTAAAAAGTATTTTATAATATAAGTGCTGAATTTTTTATATTTACTAATAAAATAAAGTGCTAAATTTTTTAAAATATTAATAAATTAAAGAAATTTTAAACTAAAATAACTTTTTAATAAAACAACATTTTTGAAAAAACTCTTTATACTGATATTCTTTGGGTCTTAAATAATATTGTTATAGAAATTTTTTTTTAATTGCTTATTTTTTAAAAAGTTATTAAACTTTTATTGCAAGCAATTATTTTTTAATGTGACTAGATATTTTGCACTATACTAATATTTTAATTCTACAATATTTAGAATGTATTAAATAAAAGCATTAATATAAGCTTTTTATTATAATAGCATATTAAATAGTATAAACAAAGTCCTTTATATTTAGATCTTATATGTAATATCTCAAACTTCTTTTTTTTATTAATTGTTTCTAGTATTTAGAGCTTATATATAGTAATTTGACTAGTATTAATAATAGTAAAAATATTTGTCTTTATGTTTTTGGAATTGCTGATTATTTTTGATTATTTTTGTACAATGAATATAGATATTTTTTTGAAGTTAGAAAAGGCTTTTATAGTGATTTTTAAACTATTACCTGGGTAATTAATTTATATTAGCCAATTAGACAAATGTCTGTTGTTACAACTAGTGAAAAAGTTTGATAGATTTTGAATCTCAATAGTAAACAAATAGTAATTAATAAATTAATATATAATTATAGGCTATAGGGTTCTCTTTATTATTAATAACATAAATTAATACATCAATAATACTGTTATAGAACGTGTAAATGCTTAAGAACATATTAAAGATTATGTTCCCAAAAGATCCAAAAGATCATAATGATTGTAACGAGCTACAATACATGTTAAACGGACTATCAGATAGCCAGCAATTAAGAAACAGAGATAAATGATAGATGGAATGTACCTTTTGTACCTTTTATACCTTTTGTACCTTTTATACTTTTTATATGTTTAGTACTTTTTATACCTTTTCTACTACTGTATTGTTGTTACTATATAATTTATATTAGTTGTAAAAGCCATATAAACTCTAGCTTTTACTCTCTCTTGCACTCTAGAATTTGTTTCCTACAATCTTTAAGTTATTAGGATTCTTTAGGCATAGATACTTTAGGATAGCCTTATATCTTGATATTGTACTATAAATAAATATATTTTAATAAACATATATCTTACTCTTGTATAAACTATACCGAATCGCTCTAGTAAAGTAATATTCCACTTCCACACCACTTTATATCTATTCTGACCCTATATAGATCCCTGTCGTCATATGCTGTGTTGCAAGTACTATATTTTAAAGAAGACTATAGTTCACTTGTAACATTTTGGTGGAAAGCTAAAAAGTCTCTACCAGATACCAAAATATTTCTCCTTTCTCCTTCCTCTCTACAGATTCTTTATTTACAAATGTCTATTATTAAAAGGAGTAATAGTACACTTGGAAGTCCTGTTAAATTAAAAGAGATTTAATAGAAGGGCTACTTGAAGCCTCTACTTTCGTAGCAACCAGAGCTTGCAGCTTACTACAACCCCAAGATTAGATCCCATCGGACAGGTACTCTATGAGCCAAACATGTAGTTGTAAAGACCCATAGCTCACAGCTTACTGTAAACCTTAACCAAGAGTGTTAAGTGTGAATTATCTATGAGCCAAAGTGTAGATAAGTAATTCCAAATTGGTTTGAATTTATTTTTTTTATTTTTTTTTCTCTCTCTCTTTATACACCAAGTATACCAAATTTATTTGCAACAAATTGAAGCCCATGAAACTCAGCATCCTTCATCTCTTGCAGTATCAGTTATACAAACTTCATATCCAGATTTGTTTTGTAAAGTATGTTATCTTGTTGCAACTTATCATTATCAATATTGTTAATTTTGGCCTATATATTGAGACTAGTATAAAACTATTAAATATATTCAACAAACTGTTGATGCAGATTTTAAACTAATTACTGCTGGAGGATATAATATTGCTAGAGCAGCTACTAGAGATATTGTTTTTAGCTACCGATACAGTAATCCATATTTAGATCCTAAAGCGGTTATTGCTGTTCTCCTTGAGTTATACTCAATCTTTACTCTCTAACCAATTTTATCTACTAATTTTGAAGCAACTGCACTTAACCTATATATTAAAAACCCTGCTATTGCATCATCCTCTCGAAATCCTTCAACTACTACTGTACTTATATCTTTGGAAACTTCTCTCCTATTCCTGTTAATCAAGAGAACCATAACTTTATTATCCCTCTTGTATAATCTATATATACTCTTGGAACTAAAAACCTAGAAAACCCTCACTCTAATTCTCCTCATCTAGCTCTATATAATGAAGATACTACTCATATTGGATTTCCTCCTCGAATTGCCTTATCTTCTTCTCTGCTTACAGAAATCCCATTAGATAATCCTCCACTCAGACAACAACCTATCCCAACTCCTTCTATCTCTCAACAACCTGGTATAATCCAATGAATATTTAGTTATATAAGTTTTTATAATAATTCTCCTAGTCCAGTTTAACTCTTTGTCGTATCTGGAACCTATTATGAAGCAAATATAGCTATCAATATCTAATCTACTACTCTATTAAATACTTCTGTTGTAAATCCTTCACCAAAATTAGTCGCTTTTCTAACAACAGAAGCTTCTCCTCAAGAAATTAACTGAGACAAACATCTTGACTTATCTCCTCTATTTAAAGATAACCAACAGTCTGACGCTGAATCTGAAGCTACTGTTAACCAAGAATCTAAATCAGAAGCCGAACCTGAGCTTGTATCTATTAATAACCAGAAACCAAATCAAGAACTAGAACAAGTTAATAACCCAGAGCCAGAACAACCAAACCAAATGGCCAATCCCAACCAAGCTTTAACTGCTACTGTTAATGCCTTGAATAACCTAGCTGACAACCTAGAATGTGGTAGTGAAAAATCTCTTATTAAAATAGATTTTTATCAAAGTAATAGAACCCAAGACTCATAACTTGGATAGAAGAATTTGAATGTGCTGCTAGAGCCAACCACTAGACTGCTACTTGACAACTAGTGTTCCTCATATCTGAACCGATACCCGAACCTAACTCGAACCTAACCTGACGGATCAGATTAGGTTTATAATTTTTTAGAACTGGCAAATTCGGGTTCTAAAATGAACCTGAACTGATAATACTCGAACCGACCCGGTAATATAAGCATTTCTTATTGACTATAGTTACATACGTATATATGACGTCATATATTCAAATTAGACTAATCTGCGAAGAGCAATTGGAATGTATAAAATGATAATCTCAACGTTAATAAATCTAAAACCTTTTACTTTTTTCCCCCTTACTATTATTTTATTACATTCAAACATAATAACAATAAGAAAAAGTGATCCATATATTAGTTCTTAAGGTGAGAAGACGTTAGTAGGGGTGGGAAGATGATAGGAGTAAGAAGGAATTAGAAGAGATAAGAAGGAATTAGCAGGATAAGAGGTGCAAAAAGACATTAGAATTGGCAAAAAGAATTAGTGGGTTTTTTGCATATAACTACACTCAATAACTTTTTTCTAAAAAAACCTTTGATTTTTTTTTTTTTTAAAAAGTTTTTTTTAAAAAAAAACCGGTTTTCTTTTCTTTTTAAAAAACTTTTTTTTTTTACTAAAGAAAATATTACTTGATTTGAGGAAATAGTTAGCAAATACTTTCACATAAACATCAGTTATAATATCAAGCCCACTACCAAGTTTATCTTATGATAAAACTTTGGAGCCAATAAATATATTTTACTTTGATGAAGATAGTGAATTATTATCATTAGCAAAAACTACTACTAGTAGTAAGTCTTCTACACGTACAACAAGGTAATATATTATTCTAAAAGATTATTTTAAAAGATTATTAATGGTAATATCTTATATATTAATTTAATATATTTAAATATTTATACTTTAGATCATTTATATGGAAATATTTTACAAAGAAAGAAACTAAAAATGGATTAATTGCAGCATGCTCATTTTGTAATACAAACCTTAAAATTCAAGAAGATGGTTTAACTTCAAGTTTTAAAAGGCACCTTGTTATTAAATATAAAAATAAGGTATCAGAGTTAAAAAAATCAAATATAACACCTAATGCCAGCACTACTGTTTTAGATATGTTAAAAAATAATGCTATAAGTTTTTTAAATTATAATTATATTATTTAAAATCATTTTTTTAAATATAATTATTTGTAATTACTAGAGTATAAATCATAATTATGAACCTTTTGATCTTCAAAAGTTTAATGATCTAGTTAAAAAATGGATTATTAAACACAATCAGGCATTTTACATAATCGAAAATG
The DNA here is from genome assembly GCA_910591965.1 of Dentiscutata erythropus. Taxonomy (NCBI): domain Eukaryota; kingdom Fungi; phylum Glomeromycota; class Glomeromycetes; order Diversisporales; family Gigasporaceae; genus Dentiscutata; species Dentiscutata erythropus. The sequence continues at coordinate 11,222 of CAJVPY010005231.1, forward strand.
AGGGTCTTAGAGATATATTTACATATTTGAAACTATGTACAACAAGTATAATATTTGATTTGAATATTTTTTAAATTAAATACAATATTATTATTTTTATTTTCTGATTTATTTATTTATTTATTTTTATAGCGCCATCATCAGATTTAATTAAAAGGCATATTACAAGCAATTTTAAAAAAGAGCATAGTAAACTTCAAAACAAATTGCAAGAGGTTCCAGATCGTGTATCATTAACAACTGATATTTGGACAACAGATACTAATGATAAATCATTTATATCTGTTATCATTTATTATCTAAGTAAATCATGGTTGATGAAACATCTTTTACTTGATTTCATCTATATGGATGGGCAACACACGGGTGTAGAAATAGCTAATTACTAGTTGTAAACCCGTGCAATAATGCACAGGAATAAACTTATAAAATTTTTAAATATAATTTTAAAATAAAATAAA
>CAJVPY010005232.1:0-11681 GCA_910591965.1 Dentiscutata erythropus
CGTTTTCAACTAGTCCTGGACCAGACTTTTGGGGGGACCGGACCGGACCGAACCAGACGCACCACTTAACATCCCTATCCAAAATGGTAGCAAATTTTTTTCATAGATCGGGTTATTTAGAGTAAGTTTTTTTTATTATATCAAAATTATCACATTTGATTATATTAGCTAATTTCTATTTGTTCTTATCATATTAAAGATTCGAATTGGCCAGGCTATAAATTATGATTATTATCCAATATACAGAACAATATTTACATACCAGTGATACAATTCAAAAATAATTTTGTATATAAAAAACTAAGTGCATAAAAATAGAAATTTAGGATTAAGATATTAACATTATAGCAATAAAGTATCCCTCATTACATGTAAAATTTTATTTCTATCATTTTATTTAGTATATCAAGATTGATTTAAATATTAGTTTTTGAGTATTTTTGAGGTCCTATTAAAAAATAATAATGTATAAAAAGGTGATTATTTTTTATACCCACAAATTTATTATAAAAATTTTTTTTAAATTTTGAGCGAAGGTATCTCAGCAACCACAAGGCCAAATTTGATGAACTTTTTTTACTTGAAATCTATGGATGCATAGAATTGAAACAAAAAAAAGTTCATCAAATATGACTTTGTTGTTGCTGAGATATCTTAAAGTTTTAAAAAAATCAAACCGTCTATCAAAATAAATAGCACTAAAATTTCTTTAAACTTTGAACGAAGTTATCTCAGCAATCACCAGGCCAAATTCAATAACCTTTTTTTTATTTCAATTCTATGGATGCATAGAATTGAAATAAAAAAAGTTTATCAGATTTGACTTTGTGGTTGCTGAGATAATTTCTTTTTTAAAAAAAAAACTTAAAACGTCTATCAATCAAAGCAGAAGCTGCGCCAAATTTTTTCTAAACAGAACGAAGATATCTCAGCAACTATCAGATCAAATTCAATGAACCTTTTTTATTTGTTTTATATGAACGCAGAATTCAAATAAAAAAAAGTTCATCGAATTTGACTTGGTGGTTGCTAAGAAATCTTCGCTCAAAGGTTTAAAAAATTTTGGCGCAGTTCGTTTTGATAGACGGTTTAAAGCTTTTAATGAAGATATCTCGGCAACCACAAAGTCAACTTCGATGAACGTTTTTTTATTTCAATTCTATGAATCCACAGAATTCAAATAAAAAAAAGTTTATTGAATTTGGCCTGGTGGTTGCTGAGATATATTCGCTCAAAGTTTAAAGAAATTTTAGTACAGTTTTTGATAGGCATTTTTGATTTTTTTTTAAAACTTTAAGCGAAGATATCTCAGCAACCACCATGTCAAATTCGATAAACATTTTTTTGTTTCAATTCTATGAATCCATTGATTTCAAAAAAAAAAGAAAAAAAGTTCATCAAATTTGGCCTAGTGGTTGCTGAGATACCTTTGCTCAAAGTTTAAAAAAAATTTTAATCTGCAGGGGGGTATGAATAATAAATCTGGGGTATAAAAAATAATAATCATCAATTTAGATATTTTGTATTAGTGAATATTGGCCCGAATTAAGTTTAATTTAGGCCAAAGTTAAATTTTTTTTTTTTTTTTTTGTCCAATAAAAAAATTTACTATGTCCAATCAAATTATTTAGACAAAATGGACATTGTCCAAATGACAATTGTCCAATAACGTAACATGCCATCCCTGACTAAAAGAATCAAAGTCTATTCAAAGTTCTAAATAAAGAGGCTTTTAACGGTATTAAATATAAAACTAAACTTAAAAACAGACATGTAAAGCAAATAAACCAAATAAAATAAGTAGAAGAGAACCCAAAATTTATAACTATTAATAAAGGAAAAAATATAGTTTGGTACTAGTAGAAATAATTTGATCAAAAATTTACAAATCAGTTTAAAATATAATTGGCAGGAAGTTTTTCATTAGCGTTGCACAGTTTATATCGAATTCAAGTGTAACATCTCAAATCACTTTACATAATTCTTGAACATTGGCTGCACGATGCCCATCATTCAGATCTGTTAGATGTGCATTCGAATTTCGTAAAAAGATAGATAGATCTGTTGCTTGCTACTAAATAAAATGGACCAAGAACAAGTCACGCAAGTTCATTCTCTATATGATACCATTTTAATTATCGATTTTGGTTCACAATATTCTCATTTGATTGCTCGTCGAGTACGCGAATTTGGCATTTATTGTGAAATGTTACCTTGCACTCAAAAGATTAATGAGTTAAATTTTAATCCAAAAGGTTAAAAATATTTAATAAATTTTTCAAAATAATAATATGGATGTAATTAGCAAATCAAGATTAAATTTAGCGAATTTGCTCTTTTTGATGAAATAGGAATAATTCTTTCAGGGAGTCCATATTCTGTGTATGATAAAGATGCACCACACGTTGACCCAATGGTCTTTAATCTTGGAGTACCAGTACTAGGCATTTGTTACGGGCTTCAAGTAATTAAAATTAATGTTAAAAAGCATTCACACGTTGCAACTAATCAAATTGAACCATAAATATAAATATATATTATATTCAATTTTTAGGAAATTTCGTGGAATTTTGGTGGTTCAGTTGCACCTTGTGATCACAGAGAATACGGTCATGCGATGTTAAATATCATCAAGCATCAAGGTCATCCATTTACCAATAAGTTGTTCGATGGTCTTGAAGGTGATATTCAGGTGGGGTCATGTATGTAATCGTTGCGAGCAAATAATTCTCAATGTTATTGATATTTAAAATTGTTGACAGGTTTGGATGAGCCACGGGGATCAACTTGATAGAGCACCCGATGGTTTTAAGGTCATTGGTTACACCCAAACTTCTCCATTTGCTGCTATCATTCACGAAGAAAAATACTTGTTTGGAATACAATTTCATCCAGAAGTTACTCATACACCTCGTGGAAAAGATATCTTAAAAAATTTTGTTACTAGTATTTGTGAATGTCAGGCAAATTGGACGATGGTCTGTTTTACTATGAGCTATACCCGAATTATACTACATATTAGTAAAATCAAAACCCCATATTATGTTTGAATAGGAATCATTCATTGATAAAGAAATTGAGAGGATTCGTCAAATAGTTGGACCAAATGGGCAGGTTGTCGGTGCAGTTAGTGGTGGTGTAGATAGTACTGTGGCGGCTAAGCTGATGAAAGAGGCCATAGGAGATAGGTATGTGTTGATTTGATTTCACACCAATCAAATAAAAAGTATATCTATATATATAACCATCGTTATTGTTAGATTTCATGCAGTACTTGTTAATAATGGTGTAATGAGACTTAATGAATGTCAAACTGTCAAGAAAATGCTTGGTGATCATCTTGGTATTAATCTCAAAGTTGTAGATGCTTCTGATAAATTCTTAGATCGTCTCAAGGGAGTGACAGATCCAGAAAAAAAACGAAAGATAATCGGCAATACGTTTATTGAAGTATTTGAGTCTGAGGCTGCAAAAATTGATCTAGAGACTAAGGAAAGTGGACATGGAAATATCGAGTACCTTCTTCAAGGCACACTTTATCCAGATGTTATAGAAAGCATTTCATTTAAAGGTCCAAGCGCTACGATTAAGACTCATCATGTATTTATTTTTAAAATTATATGCATACTATTATTTCTTCAAGATTATGTTTCTAATGATTCCTCGACTAATAGAATGTAGGTGGATTAACAAAAGATATGAAATTAAAGCTTATAGAACCTCTAAGAGAGTTATTCAAAGGTTTTTCCTAGTTCTTTTTTGTTAAGTCTCAGCATGCAACGCAACCATTCTTTAAAATAAATATTTTCTAGACGAAGTTCGTGAGCTTGGTAAAACCTTAAATATAGATGAAGATTTAATCTGGCGTCATCCTTTTCCTGGACCGGGAATTGCAATTCGTATATTAGGAGAAGTAACGCCAAGCCAGGTTGCCATTGTTCGTGCAGCTGATCATATATACATCGAAGAAATAAAAAAAGCGAGGCTCTATCGGAAGATTTCACAAGCTTATGCTGCCTTGTTACCAGTAAAGGCAGTGGGGGTGATGGGTGATAAAAGGACATACGAACAGGTTATTGCATTGAGAGCTGTAGAGACGACTGATTTCATGACAGCAGATTGGTAACTATTTTCTGGATATATTTCCTCTTAAATTTTAAGATAAAAATTAATTACTTCTGATTATTAACGTAAATAGGTACCCTTTTCCTTATGATGTTCTGAAACGTATTAGCAATAGGATTATAAATGAAGTAAAAGGTATGTATTAACTTGGAGTTGTAAATTGCTTATTAAGTATCATTAACAAATTCTTTAAACATAAATAATAACAGGGGTCAACAGAGTTGTTTATGATGTTTCAAGTAAACCACCAGCTACAATAGAATGGTAATTATGAAAAATTATGATACCGAACAGCAAAAATATTATATTAACATTTTCATACATTTGATCGATTTAGGGAATAAAAACGTGAACGTAATAAAGGCTTGCATGAGGTTGTGGTTAACGCCTTGTATTAAATGATCAAAATAAATGGCCTAAACTATGTTTAGTCTAACCATAATCCTATGGTCCTATTGTTAACAAACCTATTGAAGATCGTATATTAAAATCGGTATCAACATTTTTTACATAACCTACAACTTTTCCAAAATTCATATAGTAAAAGAAATAGCCTTTATTTTCAACGATAGTGATTTAAATTTTGCTTGAATCTAATAAAAATGCGTTTTAGTTTAATAATATAAAAAGTTTTTTAATTTATAAAAAAGCCGATTATGTAAAATAATAACTATTTTTGCGTAGATATTAAAAATTTTAATATGTATATTAAATACGTAAAAATATTCTCTCTATATTTGCGCTCTATATATAATTTTTAACAAGAATAAATAAATTTTTTACAAACAGTGAAGTTTGTTGTAAAACCTTAGTGATTGAAAGCTTAATATATATACAGTATCTTTCAATCGCTAAGGTTTTACAAAAACTTCACTGTTTGCAAAAAATTTATTTATTCTTATTAAGAATTATATGTAGAACGCAAATATAGAGAGAATATTTTTATTTAATATACATATTAAAATTTTTAACATCTACGCAAAAATAGTTATTTTTTTAATATTTTTAGAAAAGATTTTTACATAATCGGCTTTTTTATAAATTAAAAAACTTTCTATATTATTAAACTAAAACGCATTTTTATTAGATTCAAATCACTATCGCTGAAAATAAAGGATTTCTTTTACTATATGAATTTCGGAAAAGTTGTAGGTTATGTAAAAAATGATACCGATTTTAATATATGATCAATAGGTTTGTTAACAATAGGACATCCATACCCCAATAATCCTAGTATAAAATTCATGTTCGTAATATGAACATTGAATAAAATTTAACACGCACTAAATATAATATATGTCTGACATGCAATATAGTCGCGAAATAACGCGTCCTGCGCGTGATTTTGAAACAAAGGGTCAAAATTTTGAGTCTAATGTACGGTACACATATGAAATCCGTTAACACATATACAAAGTATATAGGCGTTATTTCGGGACGCATATGGTCGTTATTTTAAACCAAAATGTGATGTTTTAAAGAGTGCAATTTCGAAATAATGCTCATGGGTGCTTAGAATTGTTATATGAGTGCTACCAAGGGAAAACCTGTCATCAGACTTTCAATTATATTTTGTGTATATACTATGAAAAAATCTATTATTATAATATAGACAACTAACGCACCCCCCTAAGTGCACATCTTATGAAAAGCACGTCTTCTCTTGGGCCCAATTAATATTACGCCTATAAATGCATGTTTGACTAAATTTTTACCGTCGCATTGCATCTGACTGTAATTGAAAGTCTGATGACAGGTTTTCCCTTGCAGCACTACAATTTAGTATACTGTAATTTAGTAGCCCACATTTAAAATTTACTTGTATATATATATATATGCAGAAAATAAAGTTTATACGCACTGCCTAAACCTGACTTTTAGGCCAGCGTATCCGGAGGATATAATGAGGGGTAATAGGACAGATTTTTTGTATATTTATGTCCTAAAACTAATTTTTTAACTAGCCATTATAGTCGTTTTTTTTTCTTTTTTTGAAAATTGTACGCACATTTTAGGTTAAAGAAACTTGCAGTTAACAAATTCTTATTTTAATAATGATTTTAATCCCTTAAAAAACCAACTTTAAACCTATATGTACAATTTACATCGAAAAGTATATATATAAACATTTATCACAGATTATCTGAAAAGAAATTCATCTTTAGAACAATATTAAATTACTGAGCATTTTTAGTTTCATTAACTTCTATGTCTTCTTCGACATTAGCTTCTTCAAAACTAGCTTCTTCCATGAAATTCACATGTTTCTTTTCTCCTCCAGTGGACATAAATATAATTACAATCATCATAGCACATGCTGACATAACCGCTATAGTCAGTCCATAATTGGGTGTACCATTTTTAGGAAACGCTTCACCTAATACTGCTTCAACTTGAGCAGAAGAAGAAGCGATCAGGGTACCCAATTGATAAGTTAATCCTGGAAATGTTCCACGATAAGCTGGTGGTGATAACTCATTCAAATGGGCAGGTACAATACCAAAGGCACCCTAATTGATGAATTGTCTAAGAATTTAATTGAATTTTGTAAGATCAGAAATAAATTATTTACCTGAACAAAGAAATAAACAACGAATGCACCAAAAGTCACAAGCGATTTATTAATAGGAATGGCTATTAAAGGTAAAAAAGCACCAGCGAATATCATCGCCGTGATAACCATTTTCCTACGGCCCACATATTGAGACAAATATCCACATGTTGTGCCGCCTATAATAGAACCAATGTTGGCTATAATAGTTGTTATCGTGATTTCCTCTAAGAACAATGAAATGTACTAATTTTAGTGACACTCATTCAAAAGAATATTATACAAGTATATTGAGCGTATAATACCTGGAGAAAAGGAGAGTTGTGTTTTAAGAAACGTGGGGAAAAGATCCTGTGTGCCTATAGATGAAAAAATGTAAATGGCGTAAATTCACGTAAAAGTATAGTAGGATCAAGGGACCCACTAATAAAATTGATTAAAATTGATTATTAATCAATTGAATTTAGAGTAGGGTCCCTTATATTATATGTAATTATGAATAGTAATACCGTGGCTTGTGAAACCAAAACCAGCCATTAACAGGATTGTATGAATGATTTTCAGCCAATAATCTTTAACAATCTAAATGACATTTATTAGTGATACGTACTATAAATATATAAAACGATAAAAAATTAAAATAACAAACCTTTTTTACTTCATTGAGCATATTATGGTCGACTGACTTACGACGAGTTTCATGATTTTTTTCCCATGCTTTGGATTCAGGAACAAAAAATCGCATGAAAACGACAACAAGCGCAGGAAAAGAACCAATCCAGAACATTGCACGCCAACCAACAGTCCTAATTACAGCATAGTAAAATATTGCAGCAATTATGTAACCAGTTGGATAGCCTTGTTGTAAAATTCCAGAGAATAAACTAATAAAATGAAATTGACCATATAAAAAAAAAATACATATATATATAATTTAATAAAGATAAGACAATGAACAAGGAACTCAGTGATATTTACGTGACTATCACATCACATGATTAAGTGTTCGGCCTAAGTTAGGGTTAGTGTTAGGGTTAGGTGATAAGATAATTTAGGCTAATTTTTTAGTGCTAGTAAACAAATGACGTCATTGCATGATTTCACGTGTGATGTGATGATCACTGGCTCTATGTTCTTAAGTGTCCCAATTGCTTACCCACGAGATTCAGGTGGTAAAGCTTCCATCGCTAAGGCTGCGCCTAAGCCCCACTCACCACCCATCGCAATTCCAAAAATAGCTCTTAATGCTACAAAAACTTGGAAATTTGGAGCAAAACCGGAAGCTAATTCCACCACGCTATATAAGATGATGTCGGCCATTAACGGATATCTTCTGCCATATTTATCAGCCAGTATACCAAAAATTAATGCACCAATAGGACGTAGTAGTAATGTTACCGTAATACTTTTACGAATTTAAACGCGAACAATTAATAAATAAATCATGGAAGTAACTATATTACACTTTTGATAATTCATTAATGATGATATTTTTAAAGCTTAATTCATTCAACCTTAAAATATTTTATAATTATTAATATGATTAACTTTGAAAATTACCTTGTAGCAATATCAGATGGTTTCATTTTAAATTCATCAGCAATACTAATAATGGTAATAATAAGTAAAGTTTCAAGCAGAAGGTTGAAATGTAAAAGATAAATTTGACGCACTAAGGTAAAGCAAATGAGACGGTGAAGAAATCGAAGGCATCTAAAGTCCATCCAAGGAACGCTGCAGTGAAGGTCATTATTTGATACCTCTCTAACGATCTTATAAGTTTCCATGGACTGACGGGTTTATTAGCATTTGGATTAGCTACCACGTCGTCCACGACCACATTCTGGTTATCTGTCTCGTTAACTTTAGTATTAGCCATGGAAGTATTAGAGAAAGAAAATAAAAATTAATGAATAATTGTATTTATATCTTGCGATTCTGCATTCTTTTAATTATTCAAACACAACTCCGATATTTTTTTACAATAGCAATTTAAGCATAAATTAATTATAACCCACGCGAAAACATTATTATTTACTAACCCATAGTTCCTTCTTACGATCTCGTTCATTTATTTCATTTTTTTACGGAGTTTAAATATATAACGATAATACCAAAAATTTCAGACATCAATGATGCGAGTAACGGTAATGTGCATTTAAAATACTAATATAGGTCTTAAATGACATGACACACATCACTAATTAAAGTTCAAAATAACACAAGTGCGCCAGGATAGCCAATTTTTTCTCCCTAGCCTTTATAATCAAACCTTCTTTAATTATTAAAGTAAACTTTAACTGATAATGGATATTAAGATTGAAAGCATTTTCTTATTAGGAAATTGCCAACTATTTGCGATTGTAAGTGATTTTCAAAAATATCGGCCAATTATTGGTCAAATTACAATCAAATAAGTTAAAACGAGTATCATCATTTGGGGTCTTTGCATTAAAAAATGCCCTTATAAATCATATGATCAAAACTTGATCCCAAATTTCCATAATTTCAAAAAAATCGGTGTACACTATAATTTTAACTAAATTTCATTAAAAAAATGGCTCAAACAACCAAAGAAACAAATCTGTTCAATATATATATATCATTATCTTTGATAAAAATCTTCAATAAGGTGTGATTGAAATATCGGTAACTGGTAACATCATTATAGATTATGTAAGGTCTTTAAGCGATCCCCTGTGGATCCATTTTGCGGAGTACTATGGGTAAAGAATTAAGAAACTCGATTGTAAATGATTGTAATGTGAATTTTCCTGACTTCCCATATGGCTTAAAACCGATTTGGGTAATATTTTTTGATCCAAATTAAAGGGATGTTCTATAGAATAGGCGAGCAAACTCCGCCAAATATCACGTGAATATATAAAATAAAAATTCAGGGGGTTTCACAGACGAATAATCGCCATTTTCTCAGAATGGAAAACCCTCTTCAGAGCCGGACAAAAATAGTTAACCAGTGAAATTAGGCTGATGATTTTCTGTGATTCGCAGAAAACAACAGAAGCACAGTCAACTGCAGAATATCAGATTCTAAAAAAAGTGGATAATATCCAGAATCAGAATTTTGATCATTAGGACAGCACCGGAAAATTCCGGAAAGGTAGGCATAATTACGAGATGGCCGGAAAGTTTTAGAAGAAATTTTGGCTAATGACACCACAGAACTTTGTAAAGAAAATTATCGCAAATTCTGGATTTTGATTGGTTGCTATTTTTAATTTGTTTATCAGAAAATCTGTACCATACTGATTCGGTACTATATATTGTTAGGGTTAGTGTAAATAGCAGATTATATATATATATATAGTATGGTATTGTTTTTAAAATAGATATTTTACATAATTCAGGTCATCCATCCCATACTGATCTGTAATCTCGTCTTCGGACCTTTAATAATTTTCTATTTTCCTACCCCCTGTGCAGATCCATATTACGGAACTCTATTAAATAGGGAATTTGAATGGTAAACAAATTAGAAATTCGATTGTAATGAAAAGACATCCCATATGTGGAAATTATGACATATCTTTTTGAAACCTATTTCGGAATTGTTATAAATAGTTGAGAAAGTCATTGTATACAATAGGTTAAAAAAAACAATCCGGTACCAATTATTTTCTTGATATGAACTAAGATTAGCCTAATTTAGAGTTAGAATTGGCTACGTACGTAGAAAAACTAGGGGCTTGTCCAAACTCAGTTCGGCCCTGTTTGAAACCCAAACCTGTTAAACTCGAGTTTTGTGATCATGTGATTTTAATTAGTGCTCAAATCGAGTTCGAAATCGATTTCTCAAGCAAAATGTTTCATGATTTATAACAAGTTGTACTCATAAAAGAGCAGTGAGTTTTTTAAAAGTTTATTGGAGGGTGTAATGTTACGAAAACGGAAGTAGAAGAATGATGTTAACTGGCCAAATTTAGAAAGGTTAGTTATCCGGCAAACTCATATGATCATGGCCCAAAAATGCCTGGATATTTTTTAAGCAATTATGACATAATGCCGAATATCCAATTTTTGGGCAAATATCATGATCGACGCAATCAATAATTTTAACGAAAATTTACTCAAATTGGGCCAGAACAAATTATTTAAAAAGTACTCAAATTACAACGTTGTATTATTAATGCATTAATTCTATGAATACTGTCGTTTTTTTTCAATTATAGTCAATTAAAAATGAAAACTGCAATTATTAAAAGTATTTCCTATAAGAAATTTCTCAATAAAATCTTTATTTTGAGGATTTCGATTTTCTTTAGAGTTATTACACTCTTGACTTTTTTGGGTACTTTCTTGATGACCATTTTGTTCACGTTCAACCAAGGCTTCTCGTGAAGGATTATAAGTAGTATACGGAGATCTTTCACTAGCTTGTGGCGATCCTTCATTTTCATTCAATTCATCGTTTACATCAAATTCAAGACTTTCCATGCCATTTGCAAGTGATGTAAGTGAACTGGTCCGTTTAAAGTAAGAACTTGCCATTACAAAATCACCACTTAGACTGAGAGATTCTTTTACTATATAATCCGTTACTTGTTTTTCAGTTATCAATTAATAAAAAAAAAAAAAATCAAATTAAAATTAGCAATTAAATAAATATCTTTGGTTGATGTTTTTTTATTCTTTATAAGAGCATCAAAAAATCCACCAAGGCCTTCGTGCTGCATAATTGATTTTGGTCGTTCATACGCAGATAAGCCTTTTTGTGATTTATGTCTCATGATTGACATAACCATGGAATCCGAACATCCAAGCCTCTTTAATACCTGAACCGCAGTTTTTCTTCCCGAATGGTTGGATATACTACGACTGCCAATTTCAATATCAGTGGCTTCACATATTACCCGAAAATAGTCCCTTAACGTTCTTTCACCAAGCGCACGTCCATAAAACCATTGACCATTAAATTCACCTTTTAAAAATAGTTAGTATTAAATACTGAATAGATAAATTCTAATTATAAAATAAATATTTACCA
>CAJVPY010005233.1:0-11679 GCA_910591965.1 Dentiscutata erythropus
TAACCATTGAACCCCTGCAACTAACTAGTACCAGTACTAATCTAGTATATATATTGCTATATATCCCGGGTCCCTCCATTTTCTTGTATTATAATTTAAAGGATAGTAGTAATGTAATTTAATAATGCTATTTTTAAATACTTTTTTCTATTAAATTAATACTTTTTTGCAAATGCAATAGCATATATAGGATCTTTGCTATTAAAATAACTCTTTAAGGCTATGTTAACTTTGTAAATAAAATTAAATTTGCTAGTTATCTAGTAATCCAATTTGAATAAGCTTTTTTTTATTTTGTAAATCTCAATAGAATCTACAAAGATTTTATTCAAATTGAATAACTAGATAGCTGGCAAATTTAATTTTTATTTATATATAAAATCAATATAGCCTTGGAAGGTTATTTTCATAGTAAAGATCTCATATATAGTTTAATAATTTTAACTAGTAACAATTGGTTTAATAAAAATCTTGAGGCTTTTACAATATTATCTTTTAACTATTTATACATATACTATATAAAAATTAATATATATATCTTTATAGCTAAAATTAAATATTTTATAATTATTGTGGCAGATCATAATTCAATCAAATCATAATAAAATTTAACTTATTTTATATCCAATTTTTAAATTTTTTTGGGCCTTTTTTGTTAGGTTTTTTTTTATAGTTAAGTTAGGGTTTAGGGTTAGAGTTATTAGAAAGAGTATAAGTAGATTTTGGTAGAGCTTATATATTTAAATTGAGACCCCTAAATTTCACAACAATGATTATAACTATCTTATTGCACGGTGTCTGACGTGTTCCAATAAGTAAATGAAAAAAGCACGGGTTGTCACATAAGACCTGTATATAAACAATTATACGTTTACTACATATTTGATCGACATAGTGCAGCCGATTAACCAAGGACAAGAATTAGTGTTGTATTAGCCAATTTAGGCTTAGTCAGCTGATTTTCTAACAAATAAATTTAGCCGATTTTATGTTAGATTACGTATTAAAGATTAAAGTAGATATATTACCTCTCTTACATATTAAGAAAAAAGTAGGGCCGAAAAATTCCAAAAAGAAATATAAAACACAAAGTCGAATCAAAAAGAGGAAATCCCCGATAAATTCCGAAGGTAAAAAATATTTCGTATCTTGTACTTTAAAGTCACAAGATCGACCTCGACTTAGCCAGCTAAGCCGAATTTTAAATATTGTCGATAAATAAGGGTCGACCACAAACACTAACAACCGGATTTATAAAATCTCGTATCTAAAATTTTAAAAAGTGGGCATCGACAAAAATTTATTATCATTCGATGCTTAAAATGTTTAAATTATATAGAATAATTTGATTTATACGTATTACGTATACAAAGGTGTCGTTATTTTGTAAAAAATATTCATAAGTCGTGTTTTTACTGACCGGACCTCATATATTCAATCAGTATAATAATTATATATATATAAATTGGAAATTTGCAAAATTCTTTTACAACCGAAAAATTGCCTGATTTTTCGTGATTTTACAAGAAATCATAGTCTGCAGAGGTTGCAAAGCGTAATAAACGAGTGCACTACAAGCAAAGCATGAGTCATCAGGAGTTAAATACAATAGCTAACATGTTTGAAGTTGTATCCATATTATTAATATTATTAAAATAGGTTTGGTCAAATAAAAAATGCATTAACGTACTGTATTTGCGAATAAAAAATTATCAAATTTGATTTAGATTATTTCCAATTTTTACTTTTAATCATTATTAAACTTTTGGTAAAAGAAATTTTTTCAAAACGCATAATTCTAACCTTTTATTATAAGAGATAAGGACAGAAATCGATTTTTCTACAAATTTATAACGATTAAAATTTCCGAAGTGTCAATTATTTTGATTGTACTCCTGATCTGCGTAACAAGTAACCAATGTGAGAAAATTAATGTATAACATTATTCCATCGGCATTAATACGCATAAACTTTATTGTTGAAATTTTTCTTTCTTCTTATTACAAAAAACCAATTAACCAGTTAATAGCTATCAGAAGAACGATTTTAGTAATGAAATTCATACTTAAAATACGTTAGTAACGATAATGAAATTGTTATACTTAAAATAAATCAATCAAATAACGGAAAGTTTCGAATAGACACTTCGGTGGGATTAACAAAGCTGAAACTTTATTTAGAACCCTGAAAATTTGGACCTAAACCATATTAAAATACGCCAAAAATAAATAAGGGACAAATCAACCGACCAGCCAATGTTACGTATGACCATCGACAATGTTTAGAATGGATCTTGGGTTAATGTTAAAGTGTAAAAAATCTCGATAAAATAAACCGATTCTTTGACACATACAGCTATTTTCATTATCTTTGACATCTACAGCGATACGGTATTTCCCTTGTGCGACAGCCGTAGTATCAAGATAGACTAATGTTACACATTTTGTACCAGTTAACCAGTTATTTTACCTATCAACGAATTTATTTGCATTGAAAGTACCACATTAAATAAGCAATTGATATCATTTGCCCCTGACAATATTCTTCTTTGTAAACTATATATAGGAGAGGCTTCTTCTATTTACGATTTCTTTCGCTTTTACTTCTTCTTACTTCTTACTTCTTACTGAATATTTTTAACAAAATATTAAAAAAGAGTTATATGTTTAGTGAAAATATGGTAGTTTTCATTTTTTTCAGTTATTCTATATGATGCGATATATTGGAAAACAGTTTGTTTTAGCTAATCATATTCCTGATCTCTCCCTTTTTTTTTATTTTATTTCGATCCGGAATCTTGTTTTTTATTAACGTTTAAAGCAAGAACACCTATATAAAATTTTGGTTTTGGGTGACGTAGGTACCGGAAAAACCAGTATAATCAAGCGTTATGTTCATAATAAATCTTCTATGAACAATAAAAGTACAGTGAGTATTATTAAATTAAGGACCGAAAGTTTCATATAGATATATGAGAACAATTATGGATAAACCGTTTAAAAAAAAAAAAGGATTCGACCATAAACTCGTCTTTCGATTCGTAAATAATACTCGTCGGTCAAGGCGGTATAAAGCCTCCTATGGATTTACAGATCGCCAAACATTTTAAGTTATAAAAATTCGCAAGTCTTGATATGCCAGGTTGAGGAGTTGTGTGTGGTTGTCTCAATGAATAGTCAATTAATATTACGCTTTTTTTAATAATATTTTGTTATTATTATTATTATTTTATTTTTATTTTTTCTTAACCATCAGATTGGGGTCGACTTTGCTCAAAAAATCTTGCAGTGGTCGCCAGACAAATTGGTTAGATTGCAATTATGGGACGTCGCTGGACATGAGAAATTTGGAAATATGACAAGAGTAAGTTAGTAGAAAATGGGAAAGTGGAAAGCAGATTCGATTAAAATTCTTTTTATATGTAACTCGATTTGTTTTTTTTTGCGTTCAGTTTTATTATCAAGAAGCCGTTGGGGCCCTTATTGTGTACGACGTAACACGATCTCATACCTTTGAAGGAGTCAGTAAATGGAAATCTGACCTAGATCAGAAAGTGACCTTACCGGAGTCCTGGGGTGGTGGACCTATTCCAGTTGTATTGCTGGCTAATAAGGTTTAATGAAATGCGAAACATATTTATCGTTGTAAGCCATATTTTTAGGTTCGATGGCTGATGACTAAACGTTCGCTTATTATAGTGTGACCTGAACCACGAAGGCCCTAATACGAAAACTGAAACCGATATATCACAATATTGTGAAGAGCAAGGTTTCACAAAATGGTAATCACATAACTTGTTTTTTTTATTTTTTTATTTTATTTTTTTATTTATTTTTGTTGAATTAATATTTTTTTCTTAATATGTTAATAAACGGAATCAGGTTTAAGACTTCGGCAGTAAATAATCAAAACATTGGAGAAGCAGCACAATTTTTGGTATCAGAAATTTTGAAAGTCGAACCACAACATCAGAAGAATGATAGACGTGGATATTTAGTCAACAGAAATGATGACACCATAAAAATTAGATCAGAAAAAGATCCACCTAGTAGATGCTGCTGATTTTACGTATTATTGGTCACGTACAAGAATAAAATTCAAGAACTTTATGCATTTATTTTTTCTACAAAATCAACTAAACAAATCAACTGAACTAAAATTAAGCATCCGTGTTCTCTCGCCTTATTACGCTTTATTACACTTTATTACACTTTATTACGCTTTATTACGCCTTGTTAAAGGATTGTATAAGTTTCGAATAAAAACTTCATCAGGGATCCCTTGCAATATAGGTGACGCTGATAATGTATATATGATCATAGTGTTACCTACTGCAAGGACCCTTTATTGTAATAAAATAGGATAAAATGTATTGTAATAACATGTGAAGCAAATAAAACGTGAGAAAATCGAAATCGATTTCTATCATTTTCTAAAGTAATTCCTTGCATTATAATAACAATATGACGTAATTAATAAAATTTATTACATATATATATATATCTGTATATATATCGATATTTATATTTATAATATATAATTGATTATACGTAAATAGTGTTACCTATAACCATACAATACAATACGTACCACAAAAAATCCTCTAAAAACGTAAATATTGTTCGATAGATATTGTACGTACGTACTTACTAGTACGTATAATATGACATACCGCTGATACAGTAAACACATAAAAAAATGAATTTCTATAAAATATATAACTTATGTTATACTTTTTTTGTACGTATACTGCAACAATGCTTATAAATGTATATTTTTGTATTCGTAAAATAAACACATGATTATTGTACGTAATTTATAACAATGTCAAAAACAAGTGGTGATAATATTTCGGATAGTATCAAAGTTTCTGATAAGGTTTTGAATCTTCAAAAAGATGGTAAATTGAAAATTATATTAATGATTACAATAATATAAGTTATAGAATGAATTTAAAACATTAAAAATTTTAAAAATTTTAAAAATGAATGCTTTTGCTAATCTGTTTTCGTAAATTATAGCATGGTTTCTATTCACTTCCGTAGCTAGTCCTGATGCTGTCAATTTGGGACAAGGTTTTCCTGAGTAATATATTTTAAGATCTATATAATGATTCTTTTATAAAAGTATCTGATAATAAAAAATTTTTTTACATTTTAAAAAAAGTGACCCACCATCAGATCATATAAAAGAAATTGTAGCAAGAGCAATTTCTGAGCCTGAGTGTAATCAATACGCGTAAATTTCGAATTATTTGTTTTTTGAAATTAATACCTTGGAATGTTAGTAATCCAATTATTTTGTGTCATATAAATAGTCCTCCTAAAGGTAGATTGCATGCTCGTCAAACTTTGGCGAATACTTTTGGTCCTTTATTTAATAGAACTTTGGACCCTGAAACGGAAATCATTGTAACTGCTGGTGCTAGTGAAGGTCAATTTATTAATTTTATATACTATTAATTTATATACAAATTATAGTATGCTAATACTGTATATTATTTTTAGGTCTTACTGACCTTTTCGCAGCGTTCTTAGACCATGGAGATCACGCTATTTTGATCGAGCCCTTTTATGATCAATACGTTGTGTGTATCTCTAAATCTCTAAATCTCTAAATTTCGATTTTATAATAATAATTATTCATTATATTATTATTATTATATATTATTATTGTCATCGTTAATAAAACATTTTAGGCCAACATTACGATGAATGGTGGTGTACCTATATATGTTCCACTACGCCCGACCGGTGATCCAACACAGAATATTTCTTCGCGTGAATGGAAAATAGACATCGATGAACTTCGCTCCAAAATTACTAAAAAGACTAAACTTATTGTTTTTAACAATCCGCATAATCCAACGGGAAAAGTTTTTTCTAGAGAAGAAATGATGGAAATTGGAAAAATAGCACAAGAATTTAATTTACTTGTCATTAGTGATGAAGTGGTACATTTTATATAATTATATTACTTTATTATTATTATGAATTTTTTTTATAATCTTCAAGTTGAATTTATTTTGTCCTTGTTTTTATAGTATGACCGTTATTGTTATGCTCCAGATGTTTTCGAACGCTTTGCTACTCTTCCTGAAATGTGGGAGCGTACCATCACTGTTGGTGATAGTGGTAAGACTTTTGGAACAACCGGTTGGTGTGTTGGATGGTTAATCGGTCCTAAATATTTGATAGCAGCTGCTCTAAACGCACATACTAGAATTGTGTTTTGCGTGAATTCTCCACTTCAGGTTTGATCTTATATATACATTAACATCTATTTTTTATACACATGTTTTATACATGTTTTATAATTAATAATATTCTTTTATACTCATATTATGATAAAACAGGAAGCAATAGCTATCCTATTGGATGAGATTAATCATAAAGAATATTTCGATCAAAAAATTTCCGAGTATTCATCAAAACGAGAAAAATTAATGTTTGCATTATCATCAATTGGAATACCGTATACAATTCCCCAAGGAAGTTATTTCATATTGGCCAACACTTCAAAAATTCAAATACCTTTAGATTACGAATTTCCTGAAGATTTTATCAATAAACCAAGAGATTTTAAATTTTGTTATTGGCTGGCTAAAGAAATTGGTATTATAGCAATACCACCAAGTGAATTTTATTCACAAAAACATAAATATCTTGTGGAAAATTTTGTAAGATTTGCTTTTTGTAAATCTGATGAAACTTTGGAACTTGCAGCTAAAGCTTTGATTATGTTGAAACCGTATATTAAGAAATGTTGATTTTGGTAATTATAAGCATTTGCATTATTAAAATGTGAACTTATGATATATTTATTAAATAAATGAAAAACCGTTTTTATTTTGTAGCTATTCACCGAAATATACCTTTTTCAAACCAATCAGAGCAGATAACTCTACTTTGTATTGTATTTACATTTTATCTTTCATCTATGATTCTAAAAAGATGTAAAGTTTTTGCTATCGAAAAATAAATTTTTTTATATTTTAAAAATATTTGGGATCTCAGATAAATTAAACAAGGAAACTTTTAACCAAATAGTAAGATCCATTTTAAGAATTGATAAATTTTTAAAAAAGTGAAAATTTGAATACAAACAAGTATGCTCGCGTACTTACTCAGTATATATCAGAATACTTTACGAGATAGTAGAGATAGTAAAGATAGTATGAATTTGCGGTTATTGTCAAGAAATAATAATTAATTCAGAGAAATATATGCGTATTATATATAGTATATACGTATTTGCAACATTTACAGTATTTTATTATTTTTATTATTTTTATTCAGTTTTCTTCTCCCATATTTTACTATAAGCAACGACTTCATGATTAGTTGATTTCTGAATATTCTCCATGTTTTTGCTTAATTTGACCGTTTTTACATATGCACAAACAAAATTTAAAGCTGATTCTTTTAGCGGTATACAATGCTCTTTACCCCAACAAAATACTAATATATCATCAAAATTAAATTCGTTCACCATTCCACACATACGACTAACCACCAACTTCAATAATTCAGTCAATCCCATCATATCTGCTTGTGTATAAACATCTATTAATAATTCAAGATCATCGTCTACATCCATCAATTTATTTCCATAAAGATAAAATAAGATAACTCTAAAAGTTTTATATCCTACATTATGTAATTTAATACAATCAGATGTAGATTCACTCCATCCACCTTGTAACATTTTTTCGAAATAAGTAGAACCAGCAATTAAAATAATTTTATGAACTTTAATTCTAGTACCACAATCTAAAAGAATTTCCATATCAGCTAAAGTCTCATTTTCAAAAAATTTATCCATTTTACATCCATATCCTCTATCAGTGTCCATATATTTATAATCGTTAAATAATAATAAATGAAAAACTAAATCAAATTCTTTTGATTTATTATCATCAGGAAATATTTTAGAAAATGATAAAAATCGATTATATCCATAATCTTTAAAATTATCGAATCCAAATTGATAACCCATATACCTAGAATTTGAAGGTAAATCAACCAAATGACTTATACTACCATCTTCTTCAATAGTTTCTTTATCATCATCAAAGTCATTGGTATTTTGAGAAACATGATAAATTATTTCTACTTGTAATCTAAAATTTCTTCCTCTTGTTAATATATGATTATAATATTCATAAGGTGTTTGTACTGCTTCAAGAAATATGTCAACAAAATTTATTTGTTGATTACCGTTAGGATAAACTTTTAATCTCCATAAACTAGTATAAGGTACCCAAAATTTTTTACTATAAAAGTATTTATTATGTGGATATTCTTTTATCGCTTTCTGAAAATTAGGAACTTTCCAACTATATGTGCTCACATATGGATTATTTGATGATGGTATTGCAATATCATATTCCTTTTGAAACATTTTTTTTTTAATAATGATAAGGTAATTGGAAAGAGTTAAAAGAATATACGTAAACTGATCATTGCATATATATTTTTCTGTTTAATGATCAATTGTTATCCTTTTTTGTGATTGGTGCGACTAAGCTTTGTTCACAGTACATCATTTTACATATTTTACATATTTTACATTGTAGGGCATAATGCTGAATAAGGTATAATGTTAAGTATTTATATATTTTATATATTTTACGTATACGTAACCAAATAATTTGTTTTTTTGCGTCAGAGATCGACAAGCATAATAAAATCTTATTTTTAGGAAATATCTGTTTTTTACTGCTACGTATATTGTGTAATGTGTAATGTAAGTAATGTATAATACTCGTATACATACATATACCAGTTACGAGTAATTCACTATATAAGAGAGCTAGTTGGATCCATAATAAAGAAATCTATTATTGAGAATTGATTAATAACTTTCTTATGCTGTACATCTTTATCGATTTCACATGTTTAATGACGATAAAAATAATACATGTTAGAAAACAAGTATTTGTTGAATAAATAATATATTTTGAAATCAACAAATCAGCAATTAAAAATAAAAGTATTGTTAAAACGGAGAAATAAGTATTGCGGTCAATAGTAAGTTATTTTAGTTTAAATTTTTATCGTAAATACATTCTTACGTACTTTGACAATTCGAGAATGACAATTTGTTAGATTCGTTCAGGAAAAAAATTGGCCAAAGTTGTAAATGAATATCATGAGCTTTTATTTAAGCATTATTAATTGTTTTAATGACTTTGAGTTTAAACGAAATACTGCAGATTGATTTAAACTTAAACCTATAGAAATGAATCGATTAGTCTTTTGAGATATCATATTATGCGATAATAAAATTGGTGGTTGTTGTATCACAGGTCACAGGATAGAACAATAAACCTTTTTACAAGTATTCTTTCAAAAATCTTCGGTGTGACATGAAATTTTTCCATATGTTTTTTTATATTATCTTAATTCTTTTCGTATCTCTTTCATATATAATTTAAACGGTTGAAAAAATGTCTAGAAAGGTTACATATCAACTAAGGGTTTTTGAAAGAATACTTGTTGAAAGGTTTATTATTGTTCTACTTGTGCATAATGTCACCTTTAACGGTTTATTGTACGATGATTCACGAGAGTGGCCAATCCATTTTCAATGTGTTTAAATTTCAATGAACCTTACAAATTTGAAGATTTATTCAAGTCTAAACAAATAAGTGAAATTATATTTTTTTTGGTATGAATAAGAAACGTCCCTATTTTTGGCAAAGGTCGTATGTTTTATTAATAAAACTATACTTGATCCTTCTCTTTTGCCCGCAAAAAGCCCAAGTGCTCTTAAGTGCTTTCATTTAGTAACATACGGCATTAATAAGCATAATAGTCTATAAAGCGACGCAATACGAGCTAATCTTTTATTCTCATTAGTAATTGATTGTAGAAAATTATTATCAGAAAACAAATTTCACTCTTATGTTATCATCTTTATAAGATACATTGTTATACTTTTTGCTAAGCTAAATTAGAACCGTTACATTTTATTAATGCTTATATTATAGTCTAGAATCTTAGGTCAAGGTAATCCAAATTTTTAGGATGTAATTCGAATTTAAAAAAATCTTAATTTATAGATAATAAATATAGATGTGAATTTAGCACAAGGTATTTATTAAGTATAACGGAACTCGATATAATTTAGTTATCCAATTTTTGTAATTAGTCAAGTACAGCACAGTTCTTTATTACAATTAAATGATAAATTAAAATAAACGATGTTTAAAATATTATTAAAAAAAAAAAAAAGAGTTAAAAATTATTTTTAAATTATAAGCCAACAAATTATTTTTTTTCGTGATAATATAACCAGATTTATTTGATATATAAAAAGAAATTACGTACGTTTTAAAATCGGTTAGATTTTAAAACTAACTACAGTATTAATAAATAATAAACAAAATTTATTACTAAAAATTTCGTTACTCTATTTTTTACAATACCACTTCATTACTTATTAACGGTTTTTTTTTCATTTTCATAAGGATACTTAGTTTCAACTAAGAAATAGTTAATTTGTCCTAATCACCGTGTAGAGGTGTATCCTAAGACAATAGGGTGAGGGTCTTGGGCATGCCTTTAAGCTAAAGGCATGCTCTTTTATTTGATATTCTAATTGGTTAATACTATAATACTATAATATTAACTGCTTCTACAAAAATAATATTGGTATACCGTTTTTCACGTAATAATGCTCATGAGCATTATTTCGAAAATCGTGCACCCTAAAAATAATATATATAAATTCAAAATAACACTCATGCGCGTCCCAAAATAGCGCGCACCTCATAGTAAGGGATGTATATTTCGAAACTGGATTTAGTACTAAGTAAACCTTCGAGCTTCAAAAAAGTTGTGGTTCAGAACAACTTTTGTTAAATCTCGAAGAAAGGTTTACTTAATATTAATTCTAGTTTCGAAGCATTTTGTTTGTTTACTTTTTATACAAAAATTACTTAAAATTTTAATTGTATCAAAATAACGCTCATGCGCGTACTCAAAATAACGCGCAGGTGAGCATCATTACGTGAAAATACGATATGTGTATATATTTATTTATAGGAGCATGCCCGGGCATGAAGAAGCATCCAAGGCATGCCCAAAAATTTCCTGTGCCCCTCACCCTACTCGACAAAGAGCTCGCGAAAACTCAAGTAAGCTTAGAACTTTAACAAACTCAGTTCCCTGATTAAATAACCCCTACTGCTTGTCAGTTTTTCTTTAGGGTTCATGTTGATGAAACATGACCCACTCAAAAGGACCACTAAAAAGAAAGGAGTAAATAAATAAAAGTTGATTATAGTCAATAACAAAAATATTTTAATATTTTCAAAGAATATCTCAATGTTATCTGAAACAGTTGGGATTAAAGTTAAAATATTCTCTAAAAATATCACAACACTTTCGTTACAGACTATAGGTAACAGAAACGCGTAATGAAAGTTTATTTTAAAAGGGATAAGGTTAAAAAAAAATATGCGTTTATAAAATCTGCCAACGCGTTTTTAAAATAAATATGATATGTACGCGTATTGTTGTATTGGATGATAAACAAATAAACAGGATGATCGTCAAATCACATGCTAAAATAGGGGAGCCGTTAATTAGCTGCGCGATACGAAAGTATCGGAGCAGCATTTTGTCTCGAATCGATCACGGGTGCGGTTTCGTGATTATCGTGTGATTTGAG
>CAJVPY010005234.1:0-11678 GCA_910591965.1 Dentiscutata erythropus
AATCGAATTTTTATATTCACAATACGCTAATCATACATTGATCTAGGAACGACATTTTAAGAAATAAAGCCGAAAGAACTTAATTTAGCCATAAAAGGAAAAACCCGGTGAAATCTATCCGGACAAGTAGATCGATGCTTGAGCCTGGATACTATATAGTTTTATTATGTCCATTGACAGTCCATGTCCATGTCCATGGACAGTCTATGGACGTGAACATGTTCATGACATCACTGCCCCTGTAGTAATGTTCAGATCAGAGCAGAAATCACCCTGTAAATAATAAACGGTATTTAAAAATAATTAAAATGATAATAGTATGTCCTGAAAGTATGTCTGAGGTTGTGCTCCGGATGATCAGGAATTCAATCCAAACAATCATTAATGATATCATTGATTAATAAATAAACTACCCTCATATTTCATATTTCGCTTTATACTTCGCTTCATACTTTGCTTTATATTTAGCTTTATATTTCGCTTCATACTTTGCTTTATATTTCGGTTCATACTTGCTTTATATTTCGGTCCATACTTTGCTTTATATTTCACTTCATATTTCGCTTAATTTTGCTTTATATTTCGCTTTATACTTGCTTTATATTTCATTTCATAATTTGCTTTATACTTTGTTTTATATTTCGCTCCATATTTCGTTTCATATTTCGATTCATATTTCTCTTCATATAAAAAAAAAACAATAATAATAATAATAATGCAAACCGATTTATTTACTTGTCTGATTTACCACCCCACTTCAAAAATACTTTTATTTAATAATTCTTACAAAACAATTGGAGAAAAAATTCGAGTAAAATCCAATAAAAAAAGCGTAAAATTTCTCAAGAAAATGTCGACCCAACTATGATGAAAGCACGTAAAAAAGAAAAACTTCCAAAAAAAATGTATAATTTATCAAAGAACACATGCAAACAAAATTGTTGATAATATAAAGGTTTTTAAACGTTCATAAATGTTTACATTGAACATATTTGAGCATATTCGAGCACTCTTCTGAGTTTATTACATGAGTTTTGAGCTTACACGAGCCCAGTCTCTACTCCTGATATCTTACCAATATGCTGCAGGTATTTGGCGGATTTGTCTCCCGGTATGTACCCGATATTCATAGATGCAATCTGTGAGAAAGATTAATAATCATATTAGATTTAATTCAGTAAGCAAAAATTTTAAAGACACTTTTTAAAACATGTTTAAGTGACAATTATTGCAAGAGTGAAACTTTTTGTATTACCTTTTACTTAATCCTATGCATATCAAGTACAAATAAAGATTTGAATTGCTTTAAAACTTTAATAATTACATTCATATTCAGAAAACTTTGACTTATATGTTCCAAAAAGATGTCACACTACATTACATCACGTAAAAGTTTGCTTGCATTACCATATCTGCAGCCTGGTTTTCTTGAATTATTAACAATAAACTAAGTATAAAATCCTAATTATTATAATTTTTATATATCATATGTAGAATGCAACGCTATTACTTTCTGAATATATGTTTAATATATCATGAACAGCTTACAGAATTAAAATACTTCAAGAGAAATAAAAATTTGAGCGATATCACTTTTTTATAATAATTTAATAGGAAATAGTGAAATTGGAAGATCTAATAATAAGCCGGAAAATCACTGGAAAAAAATTCATTAATGTTCTTCACTATGTAGTTTCGATTAAACGATGTGAGATACCCCAGTCTCATACGATCCACTGAATCCGTACCAACTCGGACCATACCCGTACAAATCTGGATCTTAACCAGTGCCACAAAGGTCCGTGCCGATCCGATACATTTTTCTTATAGGGTAGGTGCTTAGTTCTCAACGGTGGCTTTTGTGTGGATGCCACACAAAAGCCATCATTAAGAATTAAGCACCTACCCTATAAGAAAAATGTACCGGATCGGCACGAGCCTTTGTGGCACGGGTCAAGATTAGAGTTGGAACCGGTTTTATTTTTCATATGTTAAAACCGATTAAAACCGGTTTTAACATATGAAAATAAAACCGGTTCCAACTCTAATCCTGGCAGCCGATCTTAAATTGGGACGATTCCAATCTTTGGGTACGACAATATTTATATATTTATATTATATTTATAGTAAAGTTCTAGCTTATTGCATCTCAAAATTTATTAATCACTTAAAGTATGATATTAAAGAAAAGCAATGTCAACTATATCAAAGGATAATTTAACAGAAATAATAAATCAGAAAAATGACGTTATTGAAGATAATATCAGAGATGAGATGATATTATATGAGGATTCCAATGAATGGGCAGAAAGAGGATATATTATTCGGAAATCAATTCCCGTTATATTGGCATATCTATTATTATTTGCATTACAGTTGATTAGTGTAATATCACTAGGTCACCTGGTAACATATCGCATTTAATAATATGAATTAAATAGTTTTCTTCTGGTAAAAAAAATTGAAAAAGTAAATTAAAATTAATAAATTTAATTAGGGCTCAACGGAGCTGGCCGCCTCAACACTGGCTTCAATGGTAAGAACCATATTTATAGTATAGAACTGATTGGTTGGTTAAATCAGTGGGTCAAACAGTCTGGTTAAGTTGGTGAAGCCATAATACTAAATGGCATATTGATTAAATAGTTTAGTACATTTGTTAAACTTAAAATTGTAAGTTACATGATCCTCATGTTAATTACAAATACAAAACGCTAAAGCAGGCAGGCTTTAAGGTTAATTTTGCCCAGTATTAAAGCAAATAGCTACACATAAATTACAAATATAGATGCGTTATATTATAACGTAACAATGTAGTTTAATAACCCTATTTAGTATAGCTCATAATGAAAGAAATTTTCACAGGGCAATTCTGGATCGAAATACTCTGGTTCTCTGGTCTGGCATTAATAAATTTTGATCAAAAAAAAAAAAAAATACCCATGAGAATTTTACTATAATAATAGAAGTTGCTTATTGTAGTGCAATAACTCTTACACGGAAATTTAATAGGAGACCCTATATAAATCTGTTATACTCACTACAAAGATGCGTCAGGGAACCCATTTGACATATTCCGAGTTTAAATCAAATATATATAGTTCTATTCTCGACAATTTGCAAGTCATTTATTACTTAGCTAATAAATATTTTTAAACAATAGGTTTCTCAAGTTACATTTGTGTCAGTAATGTATGGTGCTGCAACAGCGCTTGATACCCTTTGTTCGCAAGCTTATACATCTGATAACAAGAAAATGGTTGGTGTATATTTACAACGTGCCATTATCATTAATTTGTTAGGATTTATCCCGATCGCTTGTATTTGGTGGGAATCAGAAAAGATCTTAATCTTTTTTCGTCAACCTCCTGAAATTTCTGCACAAGCCGCTTTATTTCTTAAATATTTATTGATTGGAGCTCCTGCATATTTGATGTTCGTAAATTTGGAGAGATATTTACTAGCTCAAGGTAACGTTAAATCACATATTATCGATTTATTAATTAGCTAGTATCTGATATGGATTAATTGACACACGTAATCATTGTGTAGGGATAATGAATGCTATTACATATGTATTAATAATCTGTTGTGTAATTGACGCATGTTTAAATTTCATGTTAGTTTGGTATAAACCACTATCACTTGGCTTTATTGGGGCACCTATTTCCACAGCTATTACGTATTGGTTAATGTTTTTCTTTCTTGTCATTTACACTAAATTCATTAATGGATATCAAGCCTGGGATGGATGGTCACGTGCTGCATTTCATGGTTGGAAACCCATCCTTACATTAATGATTCCTGGTATCTTTATGATCTGTCCGGAGTGGTGGGCACTTGAAGTTATATCTTTTCTTGCTGGATATCTTGGTGAAATTTCACTTGCATCCCAGGGTATAATAACTTCTACGCTTAGTGTAATATTTCCAATACCGTTTGGAATATCTATAGTAGCATCAAATCGTGTTGGAAATTTATTAGGTGCTGGTTTAGTAGAAAGGGCTAAAATGGCTTCAAAACTTTCTATGCAAATCGCTATTATTATTAGTTTATTTAATGGAGCCATCGTGATAGGTTTCAAGAACATTTTGGGGTTAAGTTGCAATCGAATATATAATTTAGTTTAATCGCTGTACTTTTACTTATTTAATTTTTTTCATTATCATAGATACATATTCACCTTAGATGATGATGTAGTCAAATATGCATCTTATGCCTTACCATTTACTGGCATTTTTGTGGTATCCATTTATTCAATTATATTTACTTAAATATCAATGAATATACCGTATATATTATTTGTTGATACTAATAAGTTTATTTTTTTGCGATTTATAAATAGATATCCGATGGTATAAACGCAGTCGAATATGGTATTCTTCGTGGGCAAGGCCGCCAACATATTGGCGCACTTTTTAATACCCCTGGATATTTCTTTGTAGGAATACCTATTAGTATAATTGCAGCTTTTAAATTAGGATATGGATTACAAGGCCTTTGGATTGGAGTGATGGCATGTTCATTTATAGTTTGTATTATTATTTTTATTATTATGTATAGAACTAATTGGCAACAACAATTGGAGGAATGTAAAAAGAGAATGAAAGAAGACAGGGATAGATTTGAATCTATAATTTACAATGACCCTGATTTTTAATATTAGCTTAATTCTGAATTTTTGTACATGCAATTAGTATTAGAACTAGCAAAATTAATATTTCCATATCAATATGCTGTTTCAAGTTTTACAAACTCTTTTTTTAATTGATCCGATAATAGATAATTTTTGATTAGTTTTTAATAATAAATTTTAAAACGTTAATACATCTATCTTTTCTATTACCGTTTAGCCGCGGAATAACTCCCACCTGCGTGTTAATTAATTGACCTGCGCGTTATTTCGAGCAAACCCATGTGCGATATTTTGAATTAAGTGTTGATTTTTTGAATCGTACCACTTAATCATAATAAAATGGACCGGGACTATGTTTGGTACTTAGTAAACCTACTTGTCTTAATACGAGAAACAACTTTTGTTAGGATTTGAAATTAGGCTTATTTAGTACTAAACCTAGTTTCAGAGCACATTTTATTTCTTTACTCTTATTAAGATGCGCGTTAATTCGAGACCACATATGCTATTTTAGGGGGTTCTGATTTTCGAAATAACGCCCATACGTATTTATACCTATATTTGTAACTTGCTCCCTACCAAGGGTCATTATTATGTTATGAAAAGGGATATAGTGTTAGATTAATGTATTTTTATTTATCATTATTATTACAATTGTAATATTATATATAATTAATAGTTTCCCATACTTTTATTAAAGTGACATCAACTACTTACGGCTCATTTGACAATCATAGAAATGATATTGTCATACTGTGCATATAAAATACAATATATAACCATTTTTTCAAATTCGTTTAAATTTTATTAAATCTTGTGATCTTTGTTATTTTTGCGTTCGTGAGTGCTTTAGCTAATGATTTTCTTAGAACAAAATAATTCAAAAAAGATTAAAAGATAAGATGAAAAAGTTTTATGCAACAAAATTCTCTTTTTGAAACATTAATCAACTTGTAATATATCAAAAAAATATCCTGCATGGAATATTAATAATAAAGTATATGGTATCGAGATTGTTGGTAAAATTTGGCAAGATTAATTGAAAGAAGTGATTTAAAAAGAATACATTTGGAAAGAATCTTCAATTAGTAATTTTTTTTATAATAAAACACTCCAAAATTAAATGAACATACATCTCCTATCTTCATTTCTAAAAATTTTGGCTTTCGTTAAGGCATGAAATTTTTTATGAATTTATCAAATTATCTAAGTTACTTGAGATGCAATGGTCTCAAAACCGAGAACAACGGATTTAGTGTGTATTATAAGTGCAAGAAAAAGATTGGATTGTTCGGTAGAGGTAAGATGAATTTTTCGCGCGAAGTACGACGTATATGGTTTATAGGCAACTTACTGTGTACAAAATCTTACATCTATTGGATAGCATGTTCACATGTTCAAATTGATCTTTGTTTTTACAACATTATGTAGAAAGTTTAAAAGGATTGAGCAATTTATCCCATCTAAGTAAACTTGAAGTTTTTGTGCTAACTTTAACATATTCATTAATTCATTTTAATTCACAAATTTTAATATGAAAATTCACTCAGAAAGATATATAAAGTAAGTAATGTTGTGTAATGAAAACCAGAAGGAAATAAAAAAAAAGGCGTTTAACATGAACTGAGAGTATTATTTTTGCTACGCACTCTATAAAAACAATGTACTTTTTTATTTTAATTTACTTATAATAAAAAATAAAAAAAAACCATTTGTACGTGTTCTCAAGCAACGCATTCAATGGATCGGTGGTAAATTGGGGTCTTTGCCTTGAAAATCACGTTATGGTAACATAGTAAATCATATGTTCCATAACTTGATTTTCAAGGCAAAAACCCCAATTGATAATTAGTCAGAAACTATATAAATTAATCAAGAGAGTTACCATTTCGATGAACAAATCTGTGAGGTACAATCCATCTTTTTTCTTCAAAAATTTGCCATTGATAGAGGTCGCTCAAGCATTAATTTTTTACACATCAAAACATAAAAAGAAAACTTCTAATTCGTGTTGCTGTAAAGCAACTTTCACTAAAGACACCATAAGTTGATTCCGTTGTTGTTGCAACAAAAAATTTAAATTGATAAAATCATTAAAGGAAAGGCCGGCGCAACTGAAGTTAAAGGTCCGGTAGATGCATGAATAAGAATTGGGTTATTGTGTTTTTTTTTTTATTTCAGGACAAAAAGAGCTAGGTTTTTTGAATATTGTACCAGTACTACCGTTTTTGAATAAATATTGATGTATACGTGTACATTATTGGACAGACGACAAAAAATAACAGCAAATTGTTTTTTTTGTGCGAATTAATGTCACTCCATGTGCTGCGCAGCAGCACATGAGTGAAATTAATTCCGATGAAAAAAAACAATTTGCTGTTATTTGTCGTACGTATTAGTATGTTCAATAATGATGTTAACCGATAGTTAATATGACCATGTGAAGTTTTTTCCGTGATGTTTTGCAAAACTGATTATGCAAAAAATATCATGGCAAAAAAATTCACATGATCATATGAAATGTCGGATTATATCATATATACGTAATATTTACTAATACTTTATAATTATAGATCTAATTATTATTTTTTTGATTTAATTATTAATTTATATCCGTTTCTGATCTGCCGTTACCACGTTGCGCTAGGGTGTTTAATACATTAATTTAATCAAAACATAGTTAGTTTATCAGGTTCGGATTTTTTAAAGGGTTATTTCACGTGTAAATTTATATATGAATCTGTACTAATTTAGGTACATTTTTCTACACAACTAACAAACAAAATTGTACCATTTCTTTTTTTAAACTGTAGTTCTAGACTAGCTCTACACTGTAACAGAACCGGTTTTTAAATAACCTAGGTCAATTATTAATAAAATAATCCAAAATTTTATTAAAAGTTATTTAAAACCCGGTTCTATTACAGTGTAGAGCTAGTCTAGAACTACAGTTTTTTTAAAAAAAACATATACAATTTTGTTTGTTGGTTGTGTAGAAAAATGTACCTAAATTAGTACAAATTTATATGTGAAATAATCCATTAAAATATCCGAAATTAATGATCATCAAACTAAGTTTTGATCAATTAGTTTATTGAACACCCTAACGTTGCGCAGATATTTAGGTTTAAATTTAACATGAATCCTCTTCTTTTATTTGGATACTTTTTCTTTTTTTTTATCTAACAATATTTGTTTATGATATTTTTTATTAAGAATATAATAATTGTGTGATGAATAATTTGTAATGTAATGTCTTTTATGCTGATTGTTTGATTTTATATTAAATTTAATAACAATACTAACATGCAATATTCATGGGATTCATAAAATTCATTGATCCCAATAATTTGAAAACAATGTTGATGCCTTTTCTCCTTAGTTTCAAGATTATTTAATAAAGATTCAAAGAAGTCAATATAGTGATTGCTCATCTGCAATCGCTTTTCTACTTGATCGATAATTTATTGATAACGGATGACAATATCCAAGATTCAATGAAGTCAGCTCAGTATTTTTGTAAAGAGCGTTTGCTGATGTTTTCCTTTTTCTAATAAAGTATTATGATTGGAAAAATTCAAAGAAGTTAGCGTGGATTTCTTGCAAATTGCATCTGGTAATGCTTTCATAATGCATAAAATCTTTTTAAGTGCATCTACAATAATACTTTTACTTCTGGTTCAAGATAATTAACACTAAGACCCAAAGAAGTCAGCGTGAAGTGCTTATAAATTGCATCTGTTAATGCATTCTCTCTTTCGACCGAAGTTAATTGTAACTAAATTCAAAAGAAGTTAGTGCGCTGTTCTTGCAAAGTGCAACTACTAACAATTATCATAAAGATTCAAACAAGTCAGCATGAGTTCTTGATAAGCGCATCTGTAATGCTTTTACATTCTGATCCAAGATTATTATGAGTAAGATTTAAAGAAGTCAATGTGGAGTTCTTGTAAAGTGCATATGCTAATGTTTTTCCTCCCTCTGATCCAATATAATTATGTTCAAGACTCAAACCTTTTAGCGTGGAGTTCTTGCAAAGTGAACTAGCTAATGCTTTTACTCCCTCTAATCTAATATTATTAAAATCAAGATACAAAGAAATCAGTGTACTGTTCTTGCAGATTGCATCTGCTATTGCTTTTACTCCTTCTGATCCAAGATTATTCTCACTAAGATTCAGAGAATTTAACGTGGTATTCTTGCAAAGTGCATCTGCAAATGCTTTTCCTCCTTCTGGTCCAAGATTATTCTCACCAAAATTCAGAGAAATCAACGTGGCATTCTTGCAAAGTGCATCTGCTAATACTTTTCCTCCTTTTGATCCAAGATTATTCTTACTAAGATTCAGAGAAGTTAACGTGGTATTCTTGCAAAGTGCATCTGCCATTGCTTTTCCTCCTGATCCTAAATTATTCACACTAAAATTCAGAGAAGTTAATGTGGTATTCTTGCAAAGTGCATCTGCAAATGCTTTTCCTTCTTCTGATCCAAGATTATTTTCACTAATATTCAGAAAAGTTAATGTGGTATTCTTGCAAAGTGCATCTGCAAATGCTTTTCCTCCTTCTGATCTAAGATTATTCTTACTAAGATTCAAAGAAGTCAATGTGGCATTCTTGCAAAGTGCATCCGCTAATTCTTTTCCTCCTTTTGATCCAAGATCATTATAACGGATATTCAATGAGATTAAGATAGTGTTACTGCAAAGTGCATTTGCCAATGCTTTTCCTCCCTCTGATCCAAGATTATTATCTTCTAGACTCAAATCTTTCAACGTGAAGTTCTTGCAAAGTGCATTTGCTAATGTTTTTATATCTTGATTGTAAATAGTTTTATAAAGATTTAAATATTTAAGATTTTTGCCAGTTCGTAGAAGCATTGCGATTAAAGACAATTTAACGGCATTTTCAGCATCACAAATTATTTTAAATTTTTTATAATGAAGCCAATTATTAACTCCCCTAAACAATTCAAAATAATTTCTACCACTAATAAATGTGATATAGCTAGTATATTCAAATAGTGGTTTTCGATGTTTTCGATGTTTTGGAAGGGTAATATTAAAATTACTTAATAGGGCTCGTTCTTCATCATTTAACATTAAAAGAAGCGTTCTTATAAGTTTATGAGATTTGTATTTTGGATTTCTCCACAAAATTGGTATAATAATTCTACACCATTGACGGTTTACAAGTGCACACGAAAATAAGTATCTATAATTATGCTGGAGGTTATTAAATATTATATAATAACATTCATTTGCTAATGTTATCATTTTGAAAATAACTAATTTTCCCCACCACTTCACTATCGGAGTATTATAAATTAATTAGTAGAACAGAAACTCCGATATGCGAATAATTAGTAGAACCAATCAGAAGTGGTGGGGAAATTAGTACACTCGTGCGTATGTACGTACAGTACGTACAGTACGTACGTACGTATGTACGTGCATATATACGTAATAGGTTACATTAGTGTTGTGAAACATTTCCAAAAACTCAAATTGGGTCGCTTAGAGCTAGGTACTGCATCCGACTCATCCACTGCGGCTCAGTACGACCCATGATCACGGGTCAAGTGCAATTTATTGCATTTATTACATTTATTGAATTTTATCGGTTAGATTTAAAGCATTTATGGCATTTATTGTAATACTGAATCTTTATTCTAAATAAAGACCGCGAAGATCCTTGATAACCAAGTTTCGTGCTACTTACAATTACCGTCCCAAACATAAGTGCCCATTTGACCCATAAAACTTAAGTGCCTAAATAAATACGTCCTAATAAAACTACCCAAAACCTAGATCTATCACTAAGTGGCATATCTTCGTTCACATTATTGACTTGCTCATGTGACTCCATAGAAGATTGTTGTCCGGCTGATTGTTGTCCAACTCTCCCAACGTACCGTGGATAGTGGTGGTTATTGTGATCCGGTTTGAAGTCCAAGAAGAAGGATCAAGCTGTGGTTTATTGGATTGACAGTAGATAGAAAACATCCGCTCCCGATATACGTCAAAGAAGATATACCTACGTACGACCCAAAAACCCTACTCGCCAAATATAACCGCCTCTTTCGACTAAGCCAATCGTAGGGTGCACGACGTCCCAGATTGTGGAGCGACTGACTCGCCGTTTAAAAGTGTCAGTACATCACGGGATTTCACATGATAGTCGATCATCGGGTAAACGCGGATACAGTACTGAAAAAAATCAACAAAGCATTTTTTGAATTCTTTGAATCTGTAAATTAAAATAAAAATTTTTTATCGAATTTAGTCAGGTATTTTCTAGATATTTTCGCTCAAAGTTTTATGAAAAAATCAAAACAAATAAAAATAAAGTTTTCTAAAATATGAATATAAATACAGTATTTCGACAAACATTCTAACTAAAATTATAAGAAATTTTTGTTATTTGAATTCTAAATATCTAGAGTTCAAATAAAAAAATTTCGTTGAATTTAATTAAGTGGTTGTTGAAATATCATCAAAGTTTAGAAAATTTTTGGCACAGCTTTATTTTGATACGTAGATATTTTGTTTTTCTAAATTTTGAACAAGTTATCTAGACAACCAGCTGACCAAATTCAATAAATATTTTCATTTGATTTTTCAGATTCTTTTGAAAACTTTAACGTTCTTTGTATTCACTAATTAAATTAACATAACATTAATAAAAAAATAACATTGAATTCAAAATCTTCATGGTTTAATAGTTTATTTTAATGAATTCAATTAATAACATATTTATATATATATTATATTACTAACAAATCAATATAAGGCCAAGCAAAGTTAATTTTTCGTTTTGCATAACCCGCCGACCCAATTTTTCAAAAAAACTTTTTTTTTTAAGTTCAAATTGCCCAATTATTGCTATTTAATTTTTTTTCCGTAAATTTATCCGGTATCACCCGATATTGAGCTTAAATTTCCGGAATAACCCGACAGGATTGTTAAAAAAAAAACAAAATTTCCGAATTTTCTGATTCCATGTTATGCAAAACGAAAAATTAACTTGCGTGGCCTTAAATA